>JAKGSA010003049.1:0-11215 GCA_033558755.1 Philaethria dido
TTTTTTTTTTAACAAACAAAGAGCAACAAAATCCTCTAGAAGGTAAAATTATTACGAGTAACACAAAAACTAATTATTAAATCTTAACTAAAATTAAGTGAAACTGTACTGTAAGCACTAGCTATCATATAAAAAAGAATCATTAAAAATGGTTCATCCAGTTAAAAGTTAGCTAGTTAGTTAGTTAGTTAAAAAAAAGGAATTCCTTTTTTTTCCTTTTTTTTTTAACTTCACGCTGTATTCCGGATATAGCAGGGTAGGCGGAGAGAACCTAAGAACCTAGTGTAAAGACACCCTCTCTTTCAACAATTCCGTTCCCTTCTCGAGAACCTTTTCCTTTAAATTTAAGTGGATTAGTGAAAAATATAAGAACCCGAAAAAGAAAATAACAATCACTCAGTTAACAAGTCCATTCCGTCAGTACATAGACACCGTAATAACTTATATTTGAAGATCATATAAAATAAATATAAGGGAAATAACAATCGTTGCCGATCTCATCCATCACCAGCATCCGAAAACATAGAAGCGGAAATGAGGGTAAATATTACGGGGTGTCCTCGATCCTACATCAATCAAGTTTTTCTTGCCCCAGCGGTACATACGGTATAAATGGGTAGCATAAATCATTATCGATGGCCGTTACCCCATTTCTTTGGAAACCTTTTATCTACTGTATATTTTATATAAAATGTATGTCAAAAATCATAGATATATCATATATCTTTCAAATAGGTATGGCTTTTTAACTTTTATTGAATTTACTGTATTTGTTTACCTTTTTCATCTTGATATTCAAATATATAAAAAAAGGTTTTTTAGTAAAACAATATAATATATGACTAGAACTGTTTCAGACAACAACTGTAGGTATTCAAGGCAAATAATATAGGTATAGTTATCAGTTACTTCGTCCTCTTTGACATTTGAGATCATATTTTTATAACATGAACACAAAAATTAGCTATTCTGTCATTATTTGACCATTTTAAGTATCACTTACTATTTTTTATTGTCTTTTCTATAAACCTAAATGTCGATTATACAGATAACAATTGTGGGAATTTCTGAAAAATCGTTAATTGTTTAAAGCATTACACAGTTTAAAGCATTGTTATATTTTCTTTAGAACTGCTTCTTTTGTTAATTGTTACATAATATAAGTATACCTCCATATAAGATATCGAACCCGCGACCACTTGTTACACTTACATACATAGCTTCACGCTGTATCCCACATATAGCAGGGTAGGCAGAAGGACCCTAGTGTTAAGACACTAGGATCCCACTTTCCGCCGAATTGAGACATTGCGTGCTGAGTGGCGGAACTCAACGCGGCGCTTTGTCTTGTTACCAAACCCAGGGAATGAAAAATTCCATTTCTTGGAGTATGAATCGAATCCACAACCTGTCGCATTTACAGTCGCACGCTTGTGCCTCTGCGCCACGACAGACATTGCGACCAGTTGTAAATTCAACTCTTCTTTTTTAATATGCTGTTCCGTAGAAATGTAACCGAATTTGTAATTTCCAATACATACTATATTTGTTGTTAGTCTATAAAAGAACAAATAATTAGAATTAGACAAAAAATCGCAGCCAATCGTATTTAGGAAAGAATATTCATAAAACTTAACGTACTTATGTAAGTAACACACTTGGTAAATATATGTATTTTTGACCAGTGTTCTTACATTTTCGAAATTTTGACTTCATTAAATTAACAATAAAATTTAAACTTTTTACCATTAAAACTTTATCCTTTACCTTGAAACTTTTAAATTAAATCTCGAAACAAGCAGTTATTAATCAACAAATCTGTCGTTTCGTACGACATCTTCAGTAATAAAGTTAGGTAATAAATTATAAGGAGTGCCTATATATTTTAGTACATATAACTAATAAACTCCGTTCCCCATTTTCCGCCGAATTGAGGCATGCGTGCTAAGTGGCGGTACTTAACGCCGTTCTTTGCCTTGTTACCAAACCCAGGAAATGAACGGAACGGAGTGTCTTAACACTAGGTTCCCTCTGTCTACCCTGCTATATGCGGGATACAGCGTGAAACGTATGTATAAATAATAAACTGCATTTGCAAATTTTCTATTACTTTAATTTCAATATTTCTTCTATAGAAGTCATTTATATAAATACATACATACAATATTTTTATTACAAGCCACTGTCACAATGATCATAATTAAATTAAAGAGTTCATACTTTGCGTGCTTACTGAGAAAATATGGTAATTGCGATTACATAATAACAATATAGAACAAAATATGTAAATACTACATTTGTAGACAGGATTCATTTAATTTAGCACTTTAGTGATTGTCCTACGGCGGTATGGAATAATGTTCGCTACGTCACAGACAGAAGTGTTAAATTCTCGATACGGCAACCCCCGAGCCTCTCTAATTCGAAAACTTTGACGTCACCGTCCCATATTACAAAGTTGAGATATAAAGGCGGAGTCAGACGGCACTGGTTTAATTGTAGCTACAGTACGGTGTTTGATTTATATACCTTACATAAGAATTACTTGATTGCTTTCTATGTCATTAATTAATGAAGCAAGCGATACTTGTTCTTTGCAATTTTTTCGTTTTTCCTCATTTTTTTTGTGAAATAGACACCTTTTCAGATTAGTTATATGGTATTCTAATACCAGTACGCAATATTAAACTCAAGATATATCGTTAGTAGCAGAATCTAGCACTCTATGTCTTTGCTTTGGTCATAATAACATTAGCTATGTATATACAAATTTTATAATTTCAAATTTAAGTATGTATTTATGTTGTTAAACTTTTTAAGATAAATATTTAAGTTACATTAACGAGATGTAGAGACACCCTAAACCACTCTATCAAACCACGCTTTTCAGTAACATGTGTTACGGTTGTAGCTTTTTAATGAAAAATAAAACGCAATTTTCTCGTTCCATTCCCACACCAACTGCTACTATTTTATTTAGTTGTACCCTAAAGGAGTCGCATTTAACTGTAAAGTAACCAATCTCTTCTAGCTAAAGACTCTAATGTTTTTTTTTTTTTTTTTGTGATAACGGACGGCAAACAGGCAGAAGGACCACCTGATGGTAAGTGGTTACCTTCGCCCATAGACATCTACAACACCAGAGATGTTGTAGATGCGTTATAACCCTAGAGAGGATACTGATGGTAAGGGGGACAATGTAGTAGTCCACTATCAGAACCACCACATTTTGGGAAAGGATGGGTGGGAAAGGGAGAAAATCCCAAGCTTACATGCCATCGAACGGAACACATCATTAGTATTTGGCCCCGGTTCGTCTTTGACACATGATAGTGGTCTTGAGCCAGTCGGAGGACGAACCTCCTACCACCTAACAAAATAATAATAATGTCAGCTAGACTTAAAATTAGACAGTGTAAAATAAAAAAATGAAACAGAAAAGTTTTCTTTTAACTGTATTAAATATTTTTTCCTTTTTCTCAGTTCAGTAAAATGACATTTATGTTTAAGACATGTAAATTAATTCTGTATGTAAATTATAATTAAATCTCTCGTATGCTCATTGGAAGTAATACCATTTACAGTATAATCATAATGGCGTCGAGACACAGTACAATTAGAAATGTATTTGACTCAACGAGATAGTTTGGGATCAAATTTAAATATTAATATTGAATATCATCACAAACTTGAATAGTGAAAAACGTTTTTAGCTATGCCATTCTTCATTCTAAATAAATAAGGTAAATAATTTTTAGGTGGTAGGAGGTTCGTCACTCAGAGCTGGCTCCACCGACCACTATCATGTCAAAGACGAACCGCCAAATATCTAATGATGTGTTCCGGTTCGATGGCATGAAGCCAGATTTCCCCCCTTTCCACCTATCACTTTTTCCCCCAAAATGTAATTGGTTCTGATGGTGGACTACTACATTTGTCCCCCTTCCATCAGTATCCTCTAGGTTGGCAACGCATCTACAACATCTCTGGTGTTGTAGATGTCTATGAACGAAAGGTAACCACTTACCGTAGGGTGGTCCCTTCTGCTCGTTGCCGTCCGTTATCAATAAAAAAAATAATAGTATTATTAAGCAAATTTTTATGTAATAAATAATTAATACATATTTTGATGGTGTTGATTAGAAAAACGCCTGTCGTGGCGCAGAGGCACAAGCGTGCGACTGTAAGCACGCGACAGGTGTGGGGTCGATTCACCTCCAGGAAATGTAAAGTTTAGTATTTTCATTTCTTGGGTTTGGTAAAAGGCAAAATGCGGCGTTGAGTTTCGCCACTCAACGCACCAATGCCTCAATTCGGCGGAAGTAGAACGGAATTGATGAAAGGAAATGGAGTGCCTTAGCACTGAATTCTCTGGTTCCCTCTACCCTGCTGTATGCGCGGGATACAGTGTGAAGTTAAAAAAATGATGGTTCTTTTTATGAAAGTTAGTGCTTCTGGTATAATCCCATTTAAATTTAGTTAAAAATCTGAACAAGTAGTTCTTGAGTTATTCGTAATAGTGCTTTAAATATTTAATGAAGTCGATTTTCTTTTTTTTGTTAAAAATTTTTTATTAACATAAGCAATCTTTACTTCATCATTTTTTTTTTTTTACTTCTCGCTGTATCCATATATAGCAGAAGGGTAGGCAAGGAAACCAGAGAACCTAATGTTAAGACACTCCATTCTCTTTCAATTCAGATTTCCCCACTTTCCCCGCCAGATTGAGGCATTGCGTGTCGAGTGGCGAACTTAACGCCCGCTGCCTCGTTACCGACCAAGAAATGAAAATACTAAATTTTACATTTCCTGGGTGAGGATCGAACCTGTCTTTTACTTCACCATAAATATTGAAAATCGGTATTACATAATGTATGCCTTAGATGCCACTGCACAGCATAAATCTTCCTAATAATAGCATGCATGTTGTGTCAGCTTATTGATTTTATATTCTTTTTTGTATGTACTATTATAACCTTTCCATCGAACACTCGAGTAAATTATTCGTCATGTATTTCTATATGAACGCCTGTCGTGGCGCAGGCACAAGCAGGCAAGTATGGGGAGCAGGTGCTTTTTAACACTAGAGTTCCCTCTGCCTACCCACACCTGCTATATGCGGGAATTTACGTGATGGCTTATGTGTGTATGTATAATAAATTGTAAGTTATTCTTCTAATTTGTCATACATTTAAAAAAAAAACGTTTATTGACATAAAGTAATGAAGTCGCTTATCTTATCCTCGAAAATTTTTGAATCCATCAATCATTGTATACATCTTTCAGAGGACACGCACTGGCTTTCTTATGGGCAATCTATCATCGTGTGACACCAATTGATGTTTCAAGTCGTATGACTTATTATGTTTGTTCAAAATTATGGGTAATCTTGTAAAAATCTTCTTAACCATTTTTACAAGATTTTGATATATACCTCTTATTGCTTTAATTTAAATTCTTTATTATTTTTTTTTGGCGCCTGTAATGCAAGGCACAAGCGTGCGGAAACTGTAAACCAGACCCAGGTTATTGGGTTCAATTCCACTCAGGAAATGGAATTTTCATTTCCTGGGTTTGTCTTTAGGGCTCAAAGCACTTGGCGTTGAGTTCCGCCACTCAGCAATGCCTCAATTCTCTGCGGAAAGTGGGGGAACAGGTGTCTGCTTTACTAAGGTTCCCTCTGCCTAAAACTTTTTTACCTTCAAGTTGTATCCGTAAATGCAGAATAGGCAGAAGGAACCCAAGAAAACCTAATTAAGCTAGACCCTCCGTTCTTTATTAACATTTCCGTTCCACTCACAAGTCACTCATCGATAGTTAACATGTGTTTTTGTAATAGGCACTTAGACTGGTTTCCATTAAAGATTTCAACACACCTACAAGTAACAGGTTCAAAACCAAAATAAAATCAGATTTTAGTAAAACCTAGCAATAGTAACTAATCAGTAATTTCCTTGGCAATTGTTTAAAAATTTCATCAAAAAGTGGTTATTGAAATTATAACTTAAAACTAAAATTTGTTAGCCTATTACACGTATTTCATAGCTATTACAACTATTTATACCGCATCCCCTCAACTATTTTTAAAGGTCTTTATTGCTTCAGTGACACTAATTAGCTTGTTTGTTTAGAGCTCATGCTATATTTACTTTTTATAAACATTATCTTCACACATGCGTATGTATATGTAAGGAGGCCATCAGGGAGCATAGAGGTTGAAAATTGGTAGTACGTTTCGATTCCACACCAGACAAATGGTTTTGGCTTCAGCTCCATATCCCATGACCACATTGCAGAGTAAGCGGGGAACTGATAATCTGTTGCTAAGGCACTCCGTTCTACTAAATATTTGCGTTCTTGCCGAATTGCCAACTGGTGGCGGAGCTCAACGCCGCGCTGCCCTATTACCAAAGCAGGCCGATTCAATTACAAAATAGCGAATGTTTACATTTCTCATTTTCCAATTCTGCTCTCAGCGATATGGCGTAATAATTAAGCGCGGCGTTCAGGTTTCGCCATAACCTGAAAATGTCTCAATTCAGGCTGAAAGCATCGGATAGATGTCTTGACTAGAGACCTACTCTCTGGCTCTGCTATGAAACATAACTGTGAAACTACCTCACATATGTAGAAGCCTCTGCAAAGACATTTGTATCTAAATTTTACTAAAATGTTATCTGGGTCAAGTTTTATTAATGGCAGAAATAAGAATAAAGGCGGAATTTATTTGCTATATTTGTTTCTATTTACGTGAAAAAATATATTAAAAATAACTAAGCGTTATAGAAATATAATTATACTGGCACAGAGTATTTTCTTTTCCTATTTAATGGCTATCAGATCTTGTATTTCATTTCCGAGGTTAGAAAAGCTACGGAATCACATTTTTACCTTCACCATGTAATCCACACATAGCAGGATAGGCCCAAAGGGAACCTGAGGCCTGGTATTTAAAACCTCCGGTTCTCGCCACCCGCCAAGTGAGGCATTGCGTGCTGGTGGCAGACTCAACTGCTGTGCTTTGCTTTATTACTAGGGCAGGGAGAGTGAAATGCTGAAATAATAATAATAATTATAAATATTTCCGATTCCTGGAGTGAGAATCAAACCCACAACTTCACGCATTTACAGTCACAGTGCTTGCCTTGCCTCCTCCACTTCTGACTGGCCTCTAAAACTACATGTTTGTCAAAATTTCAGCAATGACCCCATTGAAATAACCATGCCGAAGATGGCATCCCTATATTTACATTTTTAAACGTAAACAATTAGCAAGAAACTGTTAACTATTTGTTTAATTATGTTTCAAATTATTGGAAAGCTCAGTAATTACTTTAAATAATCGTTGAACTTGTGCAGTTTCACTCAATATTCAAATTATTTACTTAACAGAGTGGTTATATGTTTACTAAAATACTTGAAATTTCAGCTTAACTGAGTTTTTTTTTTTTTCAGTGATAACGGACGTTAAACGAGGCAGAAGGACCACCTGATGGTAAGTGGTTACCTTCGCCCATAGACATCTACAACACCAGGGGTGTTCTTCAGATGCGTTTATAACCTAGGATACTGATGGAGGGGAGAC
The DNA here is from genome assembly GCA_033558755.1 of Philaethria dido. NCBI lineage: Eukaryota > Metazoa > Arthropoda > Insecta > Lepidoptera > Nymphalidae > Philaethria > Philaethria dido. Next base: position 7,586 of record JAKGSA010003049.1, read on the forward strand.
AATGTGGTAGTCCACTATCAGAACCACCACATTTTGGGAAAGGATGGGTGGGAAGAGGGAAAATCACGAAGCACATGCCATCGAACCGGAACACATCATTAGATATTTGGCGGTTCGTCTTTGACATGATAGTGGTCGCGAGCCAGTCGGAGGACGAATCTCCGATACTGATTTCCTAGCACAAAATAGTTATCTTTAGCTATTATATTATTCATTTATAATATATTATGTTATACTTCACGTCCTTTGAAGTGTAAAAATAGAAGGTATAAGGGCTGTTCCCATCATATCAGTAGCTATCCACCATATATGTATATATTTCTTTTTCTTTTTTTTTAACTTCACGCTGTATCCCACATATAGCAGAAGGGTGAGCAGAGACCTGAGAACCTAGTGGCCAAGACACTCCGTTCTCTTTCAACAAAATTCGTTCTGCACTTTCCGCCAGATTGAGGGCATTGCGTGTTGAAGGTGGCTGGAACGCGCCGCGCTTTGCTGCTTGTTACCAAACCCAGAAAATGAAAATACTTCCATTTCCACCAGATTTTAGAATGGAACCTACAACCTGTCGCTTTACAGTCGCACACTTGTGCTTCTGCGCCACGACAGGCGTATATTTCTATTAACATATATACTGTATAGTCCATGAAATGATATATCACATGCACCAACCATTATTTTTCATGCTTCTCTAATTTTTTCGTAGGTACATAATATCTTCAGTGATATTTTATTTCGTCTAGAATTAGACTTAACAATTACCATGTACTTTATACTGATGCAATGCATACACTTTATATGCTTCATATTATTAATCATTTAGTATGGCATATTCAAAAACAGCTCTTATCAAATTTACAAGTTAAGGTATTTAAATGGGGCGAACACATTTACAAAACTGAATAACCCACCCACTTAGCTATCAGCGTGCCATCCAAAAACATGTGTGAAGGGTGCGTGGTATTCAAAAATTTATAACGATAAAACATTGGTATATACGTATGTGCAAATAAAGAGGAAGTAACAAATGGAGTAAATATCACTTACTTGCATACCCCACATGGGTCACGCATAATAATTTACATATTATATTGTTCTTATTAATGAAGTAAAGAAATATTTATAAAATATTTCCCTAACAGATATTTGGACCTATAACTATATTTTGGCAGTAGTACCAATCTAACTAAGCCCTAAGAGTTGTGATTGAATCGAAATAAAATGTTTTAATTGAATACGGTAAAGTCTGTGCCCAATAATGTTGTTAAGGAATGAAAATGCCTGGCAATCAGTAAAAACAGACAATTATAATATTCCGCATTACATTTTCTTACTGTTATTTATGTTTTACAGCGCCATCTTGTGGAGTACTTAAATTAAACATACTATGTCTTGCCATTGAAATGACAGTTATGAGTTATTATTCATGTAAAAAAACTCAAATTCTTACGTGAGGGTATTAGTATTATTGATAAATATTTCTTGCCTCCTCGGAGTCTGATTATACAATTTAATATTAGGGAGAATTGTCATAAATTAATACAGTATTAAAGTTACTTTACAACCGCCAGTCGATAGATGGCGCTGTACTTATTTTTTGTAATATTTATAAAATATTGATTTTTGCCACTTTTATTTTTTTAGTTGCGACTGTATTATGATTTATGAGTTAGCTGGAAACTTGTTTATGAACTGTGTGCTTATATCAGAAATTGTATTATCTAATCCAATGTTACATTCCTCATTGAACATTTAAGTGGATTGTCATTGAACTCAAAAACGTTTGGTTTTACTTATTGCGCTAATAATGGACCACAAACTTTAAAATCTTATATATTAAGTAGACAGAGAATCTGGTGTTAAAACACTCCGTTGTACCTTTACTTGCTTTTAATAACAAGAACATTCAAATATAAAAATTTTTTTCTTCAAATGGATTTTGAACTGTAAGAACTCGAAATGACATTACAATTTTTTAATTCTTACAGCTGTTGCGAAGACCAAAATTTACTCCATCGTGGTTTCTTATTTTTAGTTATCCAAGCGTGGTCCATAATTGGTTCAGCATACGAATCAAGTGATTTCAGCAAAGAATTTACAGATTTTTAAATATAATGTACCTGATAATTAGAGGGTTAAGATACTAAATAAAAATGAAATTCTGTTACATGCACACACATTATCGTAACGATGAGTTTCGAAGTGTGTTTTAATTGAAATATGACCTTGTGGAGCAATAAAATGAAAACATTTTCATATGGTGTATTTGTTTACCCTTTCTTTAATATTTTGATAGATAGATCGCAGGAGGCACAAGAAGCGTGCGAATGTAAACGCGACAGGTTGGGTTCGATTCCCACTACAGAAACAGTAAAATTTAGTATTTTCATTTCTTGTGTCGTGTTTTGGTATTGGCTGCGCGGTAAAGCGCGAGGTTGAGTTCGCCACTCATCAAGCAATGCCTCAATTTAACTTGAAAATGGAATATCCCGCTATATGCAGGATACAGATACAAAAGATAAGATAAAACTCTTTATTGCATGCGTACAAAAAGTATAATATATTTTACCGAGGAATATAAACAAAAAAGAAATACCTGTAAGAAAAATAGTTCTTCGTAAAGAGATAGTATGCAAAGGCGACCTTATCACTATAAATGATCTCTTCCAGCTAACCTTTGATATAAACACTCAACAGTATATAATATGCCCTATAGGTCATCTTGGTAAAGCATAAAATATAAAAGTGAACTCCTAAGTAACGCCTGTCGTGGCGCAGAGGCACAAGCGTGCGACTGTAAACGCGACAGGTTGTGGGTTCGATTCCCACTCCAGAAAATGTAAAATTTAGTATTTTCATTTCTTGGGTTTGGTAACAAGGCAAAGCGCGGCGTTGAGTTCCGCCACTCAACACGCAATGCCTCAATTTGGCGGAAAGTGAGGAACGGAATTGTTGAAAGAGAATAGAGTGTCTTAACACTAGGTTCTGTGGTTCCCTCTGCCTACCCTGCTATAAGCAGGATACAGCTGAAGTTTAAAAAAAAAAAGAAAAGTGAATAAAAAAAGAAAAATAATTTAGTTATGATTATTCCTTTATTTTTATTTCCCCGTTCTGGTAAGGCAAAGCACGGCGTTGAGTTTCGCTACTTTATTAAGTACGCAATGTGTCAAATTCCGGCGTAAAGGGGAGTACAGAGTGTTTCGACACTAGGTTCTCTCTGCCTTCCCTGCTATGCAGGATAAAGCGTGAACCAATAAAAAATATTACTTGCGTTAACCATACAATGTGAAATTGGCAAGGTTAATGCGGAATAATAACGATTTTCATTATAGAAAACTTACTGTTAAAAATATTTATTCATTTTTTGTCTACATTGCATGTTGGGTACTTAATCTAAATTCGCCATATCTATTTTATTACTACGTTACTTTAAATTTTTTACCTTAACAAAAATTAATGGAAAATAAAACAAAAAAGGCCCAAACGTGATAAAGTCCACGGTGTAATAAAAAATAATAAGAATATTAGATTAAGGAAATTTTGATAAACTACGAAATAACTTATCAACTATGCCAATTTTCCTATATGCTAATGAAGTCTGAATTTGCACTAAATGTTGTAAATAAAATA
>JAKGSA010003050.1:0-11212 GCA_033558755.1 Philaethria dido
CGCGAGCCAGTCGGAGGACGAACCTCCTACCACCTAACAAATGTTATCTTTGTATCACCGAAAATGTTATCTTTGTTGGTAGGCTTAATAATTTTAATTTTGTGGGCAAATTATGTTTTTATGCTATTTAAATAAGTTTTTACTGATTTAATTTGATTGTTTTTCTTGTTTGTGCCTAATATTTAGTAATTGTACAAATGCAAGTTGACTTTTCAATTTATTCACCATGGGAACAGATTATGACGGGTGGGAAAAGAATAATGTATATTTGTTAATACATTTATATTCTACACAAAAATGCTACAATAACATAAAGAATATTGAATGAAAGAATATAAAGAAGTGAAAGAATAAAAAACAGGAATGCATCAAAATTATATGTATGCAGTATATTTAAGATTATTAAAGTAATTTCTGTACTTGCGGGTAACAATTGTGTCTGAACTTTTAAAACTTCCATTTATATATATATTATTTATATATATAATTGAAATAATTATTGTATAGTGCACGTATAAAATATTCATTTATTAGAAGAATAGGGAAAAACTAAGCATTTAATATTAATCAGTAATATTACCACAATTTTAGGTAACATGTGAAATTAATCGATTCATACACTAAATGGCTCATAATAAATTTTTGACATTTTCATTTCCAGATATCAAGCCTCCAAACGGAAGAGCAAAAACCAATACGCTTCACAGACTCTCCCACGCACTACGCACATCCATCTTCCTCCTCCGGCTACGGGCACTCCGCGCAGCCCCTCTCAGGGACCTCCGGCCTCGGAACCAACTACCCCTCAACGCAACCCACACCCTCACCACGAAGAACCTCATCCACATCCGACCACTTAGCAGACCTGTACCATAACTATAGAGAAAACTTCCAACCTTCCCCTCAAGACAGAATACAAGACTTTTACTACAGAAACGAGCCATACACCTTCGAAAGAACAGCAGACTATGTGGTTAAACACCCTTACTACGGTTACGATGAGTGCTCCTTCGATTACCGGGAACCGACCGAGTTTAGGCAGTACCATAGACGGACCCCGTCGAACTCGTCAGCAACCAACTCACACCATGAGGAGTTCTCCCCATCACGGCAGTATAGGGAAAAGTACCCAAATCGACCGGAAGTAAGGAAAGAGTATCCACGAAAAACTAACGACTATTCGCTACCAAGAGATTACTATCAAGATGAAGGCTCCAATCAAGGTTTAGAAATACCAGCCAAGTTACGCTCTAGCTTGAAGAAGTATAAGAAAAATGCATCAGGCGGGAGCACACCGACGAACCCAACACCACCTGAGAGTCTAAGTGAGACGGACAGTTCGTACGTGTCGGCCAGAGACGCTTCTAGCGGGTCGGCGCGGGTTCGGTTCTCGCCGGAGGCAATGGCCGATAGAAAACACTCGTAGCGAAGGCTCAAGAAGTTCGACGACTACCTCGTATGACTGATGTCCTGGTAGCGTTGGACGATTTGTGGTGTTTTTTTTTTATGACAGTTAAAGCTAAAGTTTTGAGTGTACAGCCTTTTGGAATTATGACACTTGCGCTTTGTGCTTTTTTTTTAATTTTGTGACTGAATAAGCAAAGGTTTTTATATATGGACAGCCTATTTGGCTCAAGCAGTTTGACAGCTGCCTCGCCTTACTGAAGTCCTGGTAGTGGTGATCGATTTGTGCTGGTTATTTTTTTTTAAATTTTGTGACAATTAAAGCTAAAGTTTTGAGTGTACAGCCAATTTGGTTTTGAAAAACTGCTGCGTTGTGCTTTTTTTTTAATTTCTTGACTGTTTAAGCTAAAGTCTGAGTGTTAACAGTCTATTGGATAAATTCTACTTTTTTTTTTAATTATGATGTAATGTACCAACATTACCAATAAACAGTGGAAGTTTTAGTGTTGCCAGACTTAGATTTCTTTTTTCGTTATTTTTTTTATATAATAGTTACAGAATTATTAAATTTAGAGAAAAGAATTCATTTGTCTATTTAAAAAATAATCTTCTAATAAATATATATTCTAAAAGTAGTGTTAAAACATTTCTGGCAACACTGAAAAGCTGAACAGAACTTGAATAGCTTTAAACTGAAATTACCGATTTTGACTTATTTGTATGAGACATACAACTGACGATACATTAGGAATAATATATTTATTAAATTCTTACATCTTTTTTAAATATATGGTTTTTAATATATTTTAAAGTAATTAACAACATTAGATATATTTAAAATCATACAAACATTACGCGGACGGAGGAGCATGAAACTTGGCACACTTATAGTTTATATAGAGGAGTGCAGAATTATAATATCTTTTTAAATTAATACATAAAAAAATAATGAAATAAATCTTACACACACTAACATGGCTTGACATCCATGTTTATATAAAGTGACATATACATACATACATACGTTGCTACAACGCGTTATTAACACGTCAAGTAATTTAAAAACAATTTTGATTATTTCTTTTATATCATTTGTTGTATGTCTCCATACAAAATTATGTTTTAATATGAAACGAAACGTAAGGAATGTGATTTGTTTACATTTATTTTAAATGTGAATTGAAGAGATGTTGATTGGTGTATTATTTTATTTTGAACTGCAATACAGCTATTTTAACCACTTAGTCTATGGCGTTATAAAATATTGTATTTGACTATATATCTCTACCATACGTGAATAAGTTGATAAATCAAAACATTTGGGCAGGCATTTTTAGTTCAGTTTTGTATGTAAATTCTGTTTTGAATACTTTTTTTATTTGATGATATTTGATTTGCTTAGAATTTTTGTAATTAGTTACTTATTCATCCTATCAATAAAGCAATCGCCTTTTAATATTTAGAAAATTGTAATTCCTTTAATCTAATTAAAGCCGACAACCTAATGTATAATGGATAATATTTATATATTAAAATTACCCAAACGTTTCTGTAAGTCGGGAATTGAAATAGTGATCTAAACATCAAAACTAGATTCATAATTAAATAATATTCTAATTTCTTTGTAAATCAATTATTTATTAATCAAGTATTTAAACTAAATTCTTATCAACAGATTTTTTTTGAAAATTTGCACATGTGTCCGAAACTAATACAATAGTTTCATAATATAAACCTTTTTAAAAATTTTCTTATTCGTTTTTTTTTTATTATACTTCAATAAAATATTTTCAATCAACATCTCGCCATAATAATTGAATTTTAATACTAAATGAATATTGTGGAATTGTGTTCATAATTACGTAGATTATTTGTATTTGTATTGTACTCTTGTATTGTTTGATATATAATGTATATAATATATAGGATTTTACATATATTTGTTATTTTTGAAGATATGCATGTATGGAAGTTATATATTTTGAAAATAATAATTTTGTATAGGGAACATTAATGCGCATTTTAAAGGGCCCCTTAAACCTACACGTTGGGTCGTAAGTCCCAGGCACTCTCCAAACTCCTCTCTCTGCAACGCGATGGGTGAATCACGGTGAATCCATGGTGCGCTAAGGAGTTTCTTCTCAAATGATTTAAATTATTACATATTTTTTTATATTAGCATGAATTTTGATTGTTTATTATTATTTTTAAAATAGAATGGAAGGTCCTCAATTCGACTGTATTTTTTTATGTGTATGAAAGGTGAGCCGATTTTGATGATCCTTTTTTTTATATGATAGCCAATGCTTTTAACATAGGTCATGTTTAAATTTAGTTAAGATCTGACCAGTAGTTTTTGAGTTATTCGTAATAATTTTACAACATTTTGCTTAGTACAATTTATTTGAAGTCGGTGGTTTATAATTATTTCAAAATTTCAAATTGATTATAATTCTTTCTATCAATTTTTTATTATTTTTTTGTAGAAAACTGAAAAACTGAATTACTATCACTGTCATACATGCATATCTTCAATTTAAAAGTAATTAAACAATCGAGTGTTCAACTCGAAATTATTTGTACGAACTTCGATTCGATTATCAGTATGTATGTATTTAATAAGATTTCCTTTTTTAATTATAATATATTATATTTAAATTTAATTATGAAAAGAAGGGTTATCTGTGTAATTTTTTTTGCCCGCCATTTTATGACGAATCGATATTGTAAAACGAATTTACGAATTGTGAATTAATCGATTATAATCGGATTTGTATCGATTTTGCTGATTTTTTGTATCTGTTGTCGATTTTCTGTAGTGGCATAGATCTTATGATATTCAGCTTAAAATAAATTGTTTTTTTTTTTAAAGTAATTATTATTATTATTCTTATATGAGATTAACATTGTAAAAATGTAAATAATGCAATATAACAAGCTTATTATTTAACAGCATTTGTGTTCGATATTTAGCCATTTTCTTTTTTTTTTTTTAATTATAAATAGTACAAATATATAATAAGGCATGTAGTCATAGGTTCGATTAATCGTGTGTATATTTGAAATATTGCTACATATATCTGTAAAAAAAAGGTATTTTTTAATAAAAAATATCAGGTTTTTTGTAGTATTAAGTGGATGTAGATGTTTTTTATTCCAAGTGTATGTTAATGTGAAAGTAACTAGTCTGGACTCGTAATGCATATCTGTATCAAATTGATATTATATTGTATTGATATTATGCTTGGTTGGTGTGCGGTTCGAGGGCCGGTTGAGGTAATTATATTGTTTGCATCAAAAAGTGTCGTAGGTAAGTTCCTTTTTTTTTTCGAATATTGGATATATGTATAATTGAAAATTACGTAAATAACGATATTTTATACATATTGATTTAATTTGTTTTTTCAAATAATCAAGTAGTGAAAAGATTTTTTTTTTTTTTTTTTAAAACGGAATTTAAGCTTTTTTTGTTACATTTTTAAATTAAATGTCCAAAATAATATTTGAAATTAAAAAAAATATAATTTAATTTAGAAAAGAAAAGATTTTTACAACAGTTTTTTATAATAACCCTCGAACCCTAAACGAGATGCCATTATTGCGCGATCTGAAATTATGTGTAGGATATATATACATATATATATCGAAAATTTAATATTAAAAATTAGCTTTGATATTAGCGAAAAACCAGTGCCTAAATAATGCTGGAACGAAAATAATTCGGTTTGGAGTTGTTTGTAGTATTTCGAAGGCCAGGCCAGTATCGCACTGTCAAATAATAACATTTTATGAATTTTATTTATATTTTTTATGCATTTTGTGCAATAATCGTACAATCATTATGGAAGTGATTTAAATCATATACGATTTATTAATGAATCATTCAAATAAATCCGGATTTTTCTTAGTAAAATCTAAAAATGTTAATGGTTTGAATCACTTTTATTATGAATTTGCGTGTAATGTTTTTGCGTCCATTTTTTTTTTATTATTTTATGTTTATTTTTTTTATTTTAAATCATCGTCGTGAATCGAAATATCGAAGTGTGAGATTTAAATCACATGCTACGAATCTCTATCTGTCACAAAATATATAGAGATAATATATATAATTGTAAGTCATATAAGAATTTCGACGTGGCTCAGTGGTTGATTGCAATAAGTGCGGGTTCGAATCGTTCGAAATTTTTATGTGGCGTGTTCAGTTTTTTTTTTCATAAGTTTTTGTAAATATATTCACGGCGCTCTTAAAATGTCTAGTCTTGTTTTTTTAATATAGTGAAATGTAATGTTTTTGGCATTCCTGTGTTTTTTACATTCCATTTTACGTAGTGACCGGTTGGTGTGCGAGGGCGGGTGTTGTGGGGCGGTGGTCGCGGGTTCTGTGTGCCAATGACAGGAGGATGCCTTAAGTCTGTACGTTAAACCGACAAATAAATGTAGATTAAGCTTTTTATTATGACGTTTTATTTTTTATCCCCTTTTTTATTAGTATATTCATTTTCTCGTTTTTCTTTCACAGACACAGGAGAGAACTAATAATTTATTACTGTAAGCTGATACTAGTAATAATTCAAGTTAATGGTTATAAGCTAAAAAAAAAAAAAAATATATATTTATTTCAGTGTCACAATTTTCTTTAGCTGTGCGAAGCAAGGAGACCAGCTTCTACCCTTAGCAAGAAGTTGCCCCAGTATAATACTAGTACTTGTGTCCAGGAGGCCCCGCTTTCTTCCATATTAATACAATTATTTTTTAAAAGTAATATGTACAATCTATAGAACATAAGAAATTAACTTAATTTAAATATAACAAAAAAAGTAAGGGCAGAAAGTGTGCGCGTAGGCATGCGCGTGTGTGTGTGTGTGTGTGTGTGTGTGTGTGTGTGTGTATGCATTGACGATTGTGTATGTTTATGTTATGATTACACAATAAGGCATGCATTAAGGCTTCTGTAGAATAATAATGTAATTTAATTTTAGCAGCCAGGAAGTTAATATATTTTTAAATTGATAAGAAGCTTCCAGAGGATGTAAGTTTAATGTTTTGTTTATTTTGTTGTATAAGTATCTCGAGTGATTTACAAATTGATTGTTATACCAAATTTAGTTCATTGGAGGAATATATGCTGTTACATTTCTTCTTTTATTAACTTGCCGTGGTGGGAGAAAGTAACCATCTTATGGACTTTTAAAGCACTGCAGAATATATATAGCTTTCTAACAGATAACAAGTCGCTATGTGTATATATTGATTCTCTCAGTAGGAAATCTAAATGGTTTTAAAACACTTAACTTTTAGCAGAGATCTCTGTACCCTTTCTAGCTGAAGAAAGAAGGAAAAGTTGTTCATTACATGTCTTGGGGTTTAAAAATCCAAAAATAAGTTTCCTAATTCTAGAGGCTAGTGATATCTATATGTGAGTGCCAAGATAATCGTTGATTCTAGCTTAGCACAAAGGTATTTAGTAGTAGATGTTCAGGCTGAATGGAGTACAATTACAGACATTGGGCAGTATCATACATACAATCATATAACTCTATTTTTAAATTGCTATCAGGCTGAGTTTTATTATTAATAGTAAAGCAAAATAGTTCGTTTATCTATATTAAGGAGTAAGATGGTTTTGATTTGAGCCAGAGAGATATACTTGCGGGACCTTTTCTGCGGTAACTTCACATCACTCCATGAGAGGACCCGAAAAACGAGGTAGAGTATCATCTGCATAAGCAAAAAGCGACCCAGTGTCAATCCTTAGACTTAGTATTCATTAATGTACACCAAAAATAAGGTGGGTCCTAAGACACTTCCCTGTGGGACACCAAAGTTTACACGAGAGTCGCTGCTAATATAATCGCCAATTTTTACTCTCTGCTTTCTGCAGCTTAGGTAATTTTTAAATATTAATAGGGGAGTGCCTCTAATACCTATTCCTTCAAGCTTTTTTAGGAGGATGGGAACAGAAACTGTATCAAAAGCCTTTTTAAGGTCTAAAAAAAGAGTTAAACATTTCTTGCCTTTATCAAGAAGTTCGACAATATTTGAAGTCAATGCCACAATGGCATCTTCAGGCTTCGTTTTCGTCGGAATCCATATTGTGAATCAGAGATTATGTTAAATTTTTCCATATAATTAAGAAGCCTTGAGTTCAGTAACTTTTCTAAGATCTTAGCAATAGATGGAACACTGAGATAGGTCTATAATTACTTATATTGCTATAGTCACCTCCCTTGTGTACCGGAGTTATTATAGATTGCTTTAGTAGATCAGGAAAGACCTCCTAGTCTAAAACAAAGATTCGCTAGGTGACTAATAATTGGAGCAAGATAATGTCTGGCTGATTTTAAGAAAGTTGTAGGAATGTTATCCCATCCAGGGGCACTATCGGATTTTAAGTTCACAATAAGGGGTTCTATTTCATTAGGATCTGTGTCGAGCAATACAAAGGAAAACGGTATAGTGTTTATATAAGATAGAGATTTAGCAGATTGAGAGAAATTTGAGATTATATTTCCTGCAAGCTCTTTTCCGATGTTCGCAAAATATTCATTAACGCAGTTAACAGACTCTATAGGCGTTGGCTTTATGCTCAGTAGGTTGTTAATATTTGTTTTAGGTGGCTTTAAAGGGGCAATTATTCTAATCTTATTCCAAAGTCTTTTTAAATTTTTAGTCGATGAAAGTAGCTGTTCCCTTTCATTTTTACGTTTTACTTAAAAAAGTACTAGTTTTACTTAAAAATTATATTATTACAGTGGGTACGGTATCTTTTATAGGCAATTTGCAAAATTACGTTGTCCGGTTCAATTTTTAACTTCTTTTGCATGTTATTTATATTCCTAATACATCGTAGAATACCAGGTGTCATCCAGGGTTTTATAGTTCGATTTTTCGTTGGAATATGCTTTATGTAAGAACTTTCTTTTGGTGAATCGGTAATTTTATTAATTAGAAATTCAATAATTAAATCCGGATCTTCACAATGTAACAGAGATGCTAAATTTTTTTCAATTAAAGTCAAAAGAAGCTTTTCAAAGTCAGTGTATAGTTTAGTTTTAGGACAACAACTTATGATATTCGATGAAGAAAGTTTTAAGAAAATTGTTACATGATCAGTTATAAAAGTGTTAATAACTGCTATATATGAGGAGTATGTGTTATTTTTTAATTTTAAAATAAAATGGTCTAGGCAATTATTACCACGGGTAGGGAGGGGATGTCCTGGAAGAAGACCATGCGTGGATAACATTAAGAGATAAGTATCTCTATTATTATATTCATAAGAGTTCTCATAAGACTTCGTGATAATATTTATGTTCAGATCTCCTGTTAATATAATATTTTTGTAAGATTTAATAGTATCTAAATGGGCACTTAAAGAGTTGATAAAGTTTGTTGCATTTGGGTTCGAAGGAGATCTATAGATTCCTAAGATAATGATATCATCTATGTTCAATTGCAGACATGTAGCATGTTCCAGTCTTATTTCCTTAATAGTCACTTTTAAGGAAGTTTTGGCGTAGATAACTACGCCATCGTTCTGATTAAGTTGACAAGAAGTTGCGAACAAATCATAATTTGTAAGACGTGGAATTTCTTTAGCTGAATTTAGTCTACATTCTGTCAGAACTAAAATATGAACACAAAAATTCATAAGTGATAATGCAATTTGAAAATCATCAAGGTTATTGTAAATACTCCTTATATTCTGTGACACAATGGTCAAATCACTGTTGTCTATAACTTTTATATTAGAGAGATCTTCAATATTACACAGTGTTTCGTTTAATGTTTTGAGTGAATTACTATCCATTTGAGGCAAATAGGATAATATGGGTGCTTATTGATATGGTGTATATATAAGTTTGGAATAGAGTGAGTCCACTTTCACTCACTCTTGGCAAAATTATTAGAAATATAGATGCGATTCAATTTTACTATTATTCGATAAATTCTCTGCATGAGTGTAAATATGTTAGGTATATTACATTGTACAATTTTGATAAGTGTAGATATAAGTCAAAGTCAAAGTCAAATAATTTTATTCAAAATAAGAAGTTACAAGCTTCATTTTTTGAACGTCAAATAATTTACCACCATTAATAATATAAGTGTATAAGTAATAAAAATATGTAGCACGCCCAATGTTTTGTATAAGTAATACAATAAGGAAAACGTATGAAAAAAATTTAAAAATATAAATAATCATAAATATTAGCAGTAACAGATTGAATACATTACACGCTATTCGAGAGTACAAAATTATGACAAAAAGTTTGTAAAAGATATTAAGTGATACTAGTACTAGTCATGTTCCTTGCAGCAGTTTGTTAATTTGTGCTTCAGTTTTTATAAGTACAATAGGTGATGTATCTCCTTTTCTCACGTAAACTTTTCCGTAGGCTGTCCAACAATATTTATAAGTTAACAAGATCACGTGCCAGAAAATATAAGCGTGACCCCTTGGCTGTTAACTGCTCTGATACAAAAATTGGAGTATCCACAGAAGAGCGCAGACCTAGATGTTTGTTTCTCAACCTGACTTTGTTTCTCAACAGCGTCGATGAAGTTTCTACAATGATCGGTGTGTTTTTTACATCTTCCTTTTTGGCACGGACTCTATATATATCACGAATCTCAGATATGTTTAGGTCACAGTCGATGGTGCTAGATAACGTCGCTACCATATTAATTAGGTCTTCTTTAGATTCGTTTGCTTGCTTTGGCACATTTTTAATTTCAAATATTTGATTTACGATAGTCTTTTTGCATTTCCTCGATCTTATCCTCCAGAATATTAATATATTTCCTATTATCTTTTATCTGATTCTCTAAGCGACAAATTTTCTTCTGAAATTCCTCGTTGTGCGCAGATAAGAATGCTATAGAATTTTCTATGTTTTTGTTAGTAGTTTGTATTTCCTTCAATATGGCCGAGTTCTTCTTAAACTCCAGATTCTGACATGATATTAAACTAGAAATCATATTCTTAATTTCTTCTTTAAAGGAAGCAAATTCAACTGACATTTCGTTATCTATTTTCCTCTTATTTCTAGTTGAGACAAAGTTAGGAGGAGTATTATTTTGTCCCAAAATATTAAACTTCCGTGTCAGAAAAGGATTTATTTAAAGTATTCTCCATTTTGAGTTACTAGGATAGCATAAACTCAGTGGCATTACTAACAAAGAAGTCAGCAAGTAAGAAGATGCATGCAATCCTTTGCCTAGCGATGACCCAATTACGTACAAGGGGCGTAGACGATTCCAAGCAATAGGGCGGGTCTAGGTACTCACGTGGGCGGAGTCAGAAGTACCAGGCGAGCAGGAACAAGTACTGCTTATAGATTGAGCTCCTTCAAACTCATAATCTCCTATTTTTCAGAATATTATATTTGCTTGAATTGAATTCAATGATTGTTTATTATTTTTTAATGTTACACACACTACCATGATTTGACGTCATGTTTATATAAAGTGACATGCGTCACTACGCAATGCGCTATTAACGCATTTGCGGAGACGCTAGTATGTATGTAGTAGATGAAAATAGGATAATCCCGATTATTTTTCATAATAAAAATATATATTTATTTTCCTAGTAAATATCTGGATTAAGGAGCTAAAAGCTAATTAAACAAATTGATTTAAGAAAACAAGAAAAAACCGACTACAAATAAAAGCTAAAAGGCCCTAGGCCTAGGCTCTAAAAGAAGTTTATTAAAAAATATTTAATTTATAACAAAATCTCGAATTTAAAAGAGTTATATGAATTTAAACTCTCATGGTCACATACATAAGAATAAGTTTG
>JAKGSA010003051.1:0-11206 GCA_033558755.1 Philaethria dido
CACTCCAGGAAATGAAAATAATATATAGTAAATATATAGTATTTTCATTTCCTGGCTCTGGTAACAAGGCAAAGCGCGGCGTTGAGTTTCGTCAATCAGCACGCAATGCGTCAATTCGGCGGAAAGTGGGGAACGGAAGTGTTAAAAGAGAACGGAGTGTCTGAATACTTTGTTCTCGTGTCCCCTATGCTGAAGTTAAAAAAAATATAATAATAATACTACTATACTCACAGAGGCCGTCGTATCGTGGGAGGGCCTCTGAGTGTGGGTTCGATTCCTTCTTGAGGGAATTGACAAACTTTAACTAGACACTAGGTTTTCTCTCACCAGGTATAGCGGTTTCAAATCCTACAATGTTGAATATCTAATGACATATGATATTTTTTTTTTAACTTCACGCTGTATCCCGCATATAGCAGAGTAGGCAGAGGGAACCAGAGAACCTAGTGTTAAGACACTCCGTTATCTTTTTACATTTCCATTCACCACTTTCCGCCGAATTGAGGCATTGCGTGTCGGAAACGCCGCGTTTTGCCTTGTTACAGAGCGAGAGAATGAAAACACTAAATTTGATATAATATTTTCATTTCCTGGAGTAGGAATCGAACCCACAACCTGTCGCGTTTACAGTCGCTAGTACCTCTGCGTCACGATAGGCCTCAGTATATATTATGTTGGCCAAAATTTAATATTAGTTTAGTTCATCCTAATACTTGTTGAAGGAATTCCAATGGAAATATGTCGATGTTGGAATTAAAAGCCTATGAATAATGTATCCGTTGCTAACACCTAATCTCGATTTCGTACAACGCTTTAAAACATTTAATTCGTATTTATTTAGACGCTTCAGGACTTAAATGATTATATAACTTTGAAACTATGCTAATTTAATTTAAATTTATTTTCGTTCTCCGCTCAGGTAAAACGCGGCGTTGAGATCCGCCACTCAACACAGAATGATTCCAATTCGGACAGAAAACGGAGAAAGGAGTGTTTTAACATTAGGTTCTCTCTATCTATCTGCTACACCTTTAATATTTAAAAAAATATTTAAGTATTTCAGTGTTATTCACACACTTAAGAATGTGTTTTTCTTTGTCTTTCTTTTACGTCACAAAGATATTTTTTAAGACGGTAGAACATCTCATTCTCATGGGAAGATTCATAGTGATACATATATAAAGGCAGGCTTATGTTACGGATTGACCACGCGAGCGGAGTCGCCGGTAATAGTTAGTGTATATAATTTTACTATTATATATATTTATTTTTACGCATCTTTACTTGTGCGCTGGTTATGCAGAGGATACTTAAGACATTTTCTATCGAATTTAATTCAAGACATTGAGTGGCGGAACTCAACGCCGCAATTTAACGTTTTGACGTCATCTTAATGACATCTCGTTATTCATTTATTTAAATATATTTTTACGTAGCTCATATGTATAGAATTTAATTCAAGACATTGTGTATTATGTGGCGGAACTCAACGCCGCGATTTGACATTTGATCTTGACGTCACTTAATGGCATCTCATAAAATAGAACAAGTATAAATAAAATTCTCAAAAAGGGTCATCATGACCGACGTTAAATCTAAGGTAACGTTCAGAGACCCTCCCTAACAACGTAATGGAACACGTACTTAAATAGCACCTATAGCACCCGCCAAATACTACCTGGAATTACTTACGGACAAAAAATAGACTTAGTGAAGTGGCGAAAGTAATGCGATTTCTTCCAAGGAATAATACTTCGCAGTTTTTTTTAAAGTTAAGCTAAGAGAATTGAAAGCTTAGAAGCAATTGAGATAGATATTGATATAGAGGACTGGCTGTATGCCGCGACTTTGTTTACGTGGCCGAATAATTAGGATTTTAACCAAAAAAAACAACTTCTAATTAAATGCTAAAGTAAAAAGTAAAATTATTACGAATAACTCGAAAACGAGTCGTAAGTTCTTGACTAAATCTAAATAGGTAGTCCAGGTAATCCAATCAGAAGTATTTGCTATCTACGCTAAATATTAAAAAAAATCACCAAAATTGATTTATTCAGTAAAAAGTTATGCAGTAACATAACTTGAGAATCTCTTCCTTTTCGAATTCAGTTAAAGATATTGTTTTTTCGCAGGAATTTCAAAAAAAACTTTTCCTTTAGTGCTCAGTGCAGTGTTTAGTGCATGTAGGTTCCTTAGGGAGTGTAGGGACACTCCCTAAGGAACCTACATGCTAAACTTTTTATGACCAGTAGTTTCGTGTGTACGTTGTCTGTCAGTCACTCAGTAACACATGCGTTTTTCAGATCTGCCACATTTTTTTAAGATAGAAAGAATTTTGCGATAAGTCGATATGTTTTTCACTTGTTTTTCTGCCTATTAGGTGAATTCTATTAGATTTTATCTAGACTTGTCTTAAGAGACTGGCTAAATGGCTATTTTATTCAGCTTTAAATCTTCTCGTAGTACTGTACATAGTTTTATGACATTCAGCTCCTAATTATCCGCCCAAATTCGAAACATTGCGTTTTGACTTGCGGAACTCAACGCTGCACATTGTTATACAGCGCGAAATGAAAATAATTTAAATATAATCATTGCCCCAAACGGGAACCCACGACCAATCGCGTTTACAGTCAAATGCTGTTCGACTGCGCCACAATGGCCTAATATGGACTACCTACCTACCTAACTTCACGCTTTATTCCTAGCGGGGTAGTCAGAGAGAACGGAGCGCCAAAAGCTACGGTCTGCATAACTCTTTCGCCTCGTCTACAATCATTAATCTCTTCATGCATGCCCTCCGGGGGGTCCTAATGCTTTTTACGTGACCTTCCTCCAGTATATACTGTGTTCTTGAAGGTCAACCGAGGTCTCCCCTTACTACTAGATTTACTCTATTCCGCTAAAATCTAAATTCTTAAAAAAAATAAATAAAAGGAAGTAGGAAAAACAATAAGCTTACTGAATGGTCTCTGAGGAGATTTTCAAGCTTGTCCGGAAAGCTTTTATGTAAATAAAGTGTGAAAATATATTTAAATTGCGTTGTCTGTCCTTGTACATAACGTTACTTGTGGAAGTTTTTAATAAACATTAGTTTTATATGCGAGGACTATGGGTTAGAATCCGGGCTAATTTGATACTAAAAAATAAATAACGCAAACAAAGCAAAGCGCGGCGTTGAGTTCCGCCACTCGACGCCGCGCAGCTATCATAAAAAAAAAAGTCATCAAAATTGGTTCACCCACTAAAAAATTACGCGTTAACTTACATTATAAAAACAGTCAATTTGATAACCTCCTTTTTCTTTTATATTTAAATAAATAATTTAAATTTAAATCGGTTATAACAAATTCGAAATTTCTACTTCTCTACTTTTATCCTAAGTCTATATATAAAGACTAAGACAGAAACTTTGAATATAGAAATGAAAAAATGATCATTCAGTAACATAAATATCCCTTATCTTTGATTTCTTATCATATCCTCGTCTCTATTGTAATAACGATATTTATCCCGAATAGAATGGTAGTCAGAGAGAACGTCAAAACACTACGTTCGTCGCTTTCCGTCTAAATTAGAGACATTACGTGTTAAGTGGCGGAACTCAACGCCGCGCTTTGTTCCACCAGAGTAGAAAAATGAATACAATTTTAAATATGACCAGTCCCCTGAGTGGGAATCGAACCCACAACCTGCCGCGTTTACACGCACGCTTGTGCCTCTGCGCCACGACAAGGTCGACGACCGCTAATAATACTGATATACGCTTGTACATTGATTTCAATAGTACGGCGAGCATTCATTGAAGTACAGAAGAGATATACAAGGACTTTCTATTGTGATTTATAATATGTTTTATTAGTTTTTACCCGACTTTCAGAAAAGGGTTATGTTTTTCACGCGTATAATGTATGTTTGTAATATTCTTTGTTACCCTCATATCTTCCAAACCCTTGATGGAATTATATATTTAATGTGTGACGTTAGATTGGTATTATCACTCCAAGTGTTCTTAGGTCTTGCCCGGAGAAATCTTCAGCAGATGTATCATTAAGCAATGTAACTCTCATGTTTGTTGTCAGGTGCAGTTTTCTTCGTACATAGCGCCATATAGAGGATTTGACGATTTGAGGCAAGCGTTTATTTCATCGGCAGCCGTAGATCTTGAATTACTGGCAGTATTTTGGCGGAAATCGCCAGACAGTAAAATCTCATTGCTCCTCCAAAACATCTCGAGTCATTGCGTAAATCTTTAATGTTCGGTTAAGTGTTTCTAATGCACGTTTATGCGCCATTGTGCATCTGTCCCAGATGATGATTCGATGCCGCTAAAAACTTTGGCCATTGCTGAGTGAGCTTCGGCAATATTACAATGCTGGTTCTCAATAGTTTGAAGATTTAACGGTAATTTGAATGCTGGAATGAGCCGTACGGCATCCTTTCTAACAATGGCTGCTATTCTCCAGAAGAAGCAACTGCAATCGCTGTTGGATCTCGGCCCGGAACAGTTGCTAAAACTAATGACATAAGGAATGTCTTGCCAGTTCCACCAGGGGCAGCCTTAGGAAATATAAACTACCATTTTCATCAGCGATTGCCTTCATTAAAAGCTATCGCAAACTTCCTTTATGTTGGTTATTCAACAGGGGTACATTCCTTTGAACTACTAAATCTTAATTCCTTGTGATCATATTCACGCGTTCCCGTTCCAATTCCGATTAAATGCGTCATTCATTTCAATGATTTGGCGCGCTGGCATTCCTAACCTGATTAATAAATTACAACATGAGGTAACAGGATATCTTCGATCAAGAGTAAAGCACGATTATGTATCTCTTCATTCATCTCAATATCGTGATTGAAATGACACGACTTGATGTAAAATATCTTCTGACATACTATCCTTGTATTTGTGCCATTGCAATACATGGGTTTGATGGAAAACATGTCGAAATTAATGATAGCGAATAATGTGCGTATCTGACTTGGAGAAGCAGAGATAATGGCTTCAGCGATTGTCGTATCCCAATGGGTATCGTTTTCTAATAAGTTCAATTCTTCACATGCAGCACGATACGTTGGGAATATTACACCATTAACAGTTCGTAGTGTCTCTCTAAACAGAAGTTGGCCCACGCACATTTACCAGCAACAACCGCAAAATAGAAACATTCATCGCCTCTTGGATGAACTGTATGACATACGACTCAAGAGCATCAGTAGAACGCACATCTGGATACCCAGGAACCGCATCACCTTGCTTCCGTTCGCGTGCCGGAGCGAAGCAATCGCCAAGCGAGAGTTGGCCTGTGGTATCCCCAGATAAAGCAAAGTTCAAAACTGGATCGCTTGGCAGATTGCAAAAAACTGGTCAATGTAGCTGCTGGAGGTGTTTCAGCACGTTGCGCAGCATTCGAAGCCGTGAAATATATCGCAAGGGACCATTCTCCATGATGCACTGCCAAATGTATACAGTAGGATGACGTTCGTGAATTGGAAATGCGAATATACGCCAAATCGCTTCATTACAGTTCACATAACGACCAACTTGATAGCGTGAAATTTCATCGTTGGTATTTGAGGATTGCAATCCAAAAAAAAACCGCCATATCACTGCCTTTCGTGACATATTTGCAAATATATTTTATGGATTTAACTGAATTGCATTCAACGTTGCAATGTGTCTTGAACGTTTTAGAAATAAGTATGAATATGGAACAATCCAACTGTTGTCGACAACGAAACTACCTCTTCACTTCGTTGTGACAGTTCGACCGTTGTCATCTGGTGATCGACGCCGATACAGCGGATACCCATCGTTGCCAGTGACAGTCTCCGCCGTTAATTTCCGTGGATATCGTTTAGAGCACTTTCCATCGACCATGCAAGGTGATTGGGATTGATGGCACCACACGGTCCATGAATCATATTAGTAGTAACAACATCATGTAGGTCTGATCGATTTCATGATCACGAATTCGCACATAAGTGATATCATCTATTTGGTCAGGCTGAATTCTTCACTAATCAAATAATATTCAAATAAGAATGTGCAGCGTGCGGTAGGCCTCGCTTTTGCCATTCGATTGAATATATCCAGCATCGAGTATCTCCAAAAGACGCGTTGCTTAACAATAAAAGTTCATCAGGGACCGAATTTTTTGCCTGAATATACAAAAAGGTGATGTCGTCTATCATTTGATGTTTGTCCGGGAAGCAGCAATTGAGTAATTTCCTCATCCATTTTGGATTACAGGTGCAATAAAAAGAGATCTGGCTGGCCGTAATGATAGAACATATGTCATTGCACGGTGCATATTCATGCACATGACGTGGGCTACCAATGTACGTCGCTTATAGTATTTCCTTCAGTACTAATCACTGCATCACGTAAATGGATGTGTACCCCTTGCAGAACGCAGTTTAGCCTTATCTGTAACCTAATAAATGTTAAACGTTCCGTTTCCTTTCTATTTTTAAGCATACATGTCAACGCAATACTGCTTGCAAACAATCTCGACGAAACCGCGCAGCAAATAGTTGTCAGCATTTCGACCAGAATCATCATCAAACGATATGCATAATAATTCATTTGAGCTAACTTTCTTGTAGTTTCTTCACCTGAAATTAAAAATTTGATAATTATCCATTTCAAAGACACACATAATACAGACATTAACCATTATTAAGATACTCGGATACTTTTACCATTCAATGGATTTATCATTTTAATATTAAAATAATATCCATCTTCTCCCTTGCCAAAACATCAGCGGGTATTGCAATGCGTCATATGATCGATGAGTTTTCCAGATAGGGGCTGTTGCAAAGCTTCGGCCCAGCATCGCGACGTGTAAGCACAATATCGCGTTTTTCCAATTGTTCACCAACAATCAGGATGGCAAACTTCGTCTACAGTTGAGCACATTAAATGTGCGTTCGTGTGTTCCAGATGGTCGGGCGTATCTGCTTTGATGACAACTTTATAGTCATCATTTTGGCATTTTGCTCTAAAAGTTCACTCTTAAACAACCTGACCAAAGCATGATGTTCATGAAGCAGTGACACTGCAAGTCTTGAATAATTGCTCGCTTCATTCCTGCATTGATCCTCAGGCGTCGATCAAGTTGTTCTTCCATGTTGCCATGAAATATATTTCTCTCTTGTAAAAATTTATTCTGTGTATCTTCTCAAAAGGTAATGATCCAATTCGATGGTGAATCTGTCCTTGTATCTACAAAATAAAAACCAGACAAAGTATTAACTGGGTTATAAACACTTTTCTGTGGGAGAGCAGAGTTTAGTATTAGCAAATATAATACATACACTAATAGATAAAGTAAGTTATTCTTTAACTACATTCTATGGGCACAAAAATAAATATCTTAAAATGTCGGATTAAATCCCCTCCTTCTTCGATAATGTCTGCCCCAAATGATCATTTGGAAACAACTATTGTATTTTCGAGTATTTGCAAGAAAGTGGCGTGATTCTCGTGTTTCGCCACAAAGCAATGAATACAATGGCTCCATGTGGCGGAGTCACTGGCAATTTCACTTTACCATTAAGGCAGCATAATCCAGGCGTTTCTCCGAAAATCCTTTAATGCACCACAATACTGCAAACACGTCCATTTGCCCAATGCCCAGATGCAAGCTGTAATCATTAAGCGCAATCGTATCGAAACGCTGCTCGATTCAAATCAGCTAAATATCTTGTTCTGCGTCAAATTATCTATTTGTTGCCTTCTGTTGTTCAAGGCTTGACGACTCTGCATTGCCAACCGAGCTGTTTCACGGGCTGCTTCACTTTGCTCTCAGTGATTGAGAAGCACGAAGTCGAGCCATACTATCGCGGCGCTGTTCACGTGCAATTCTTGTTCTTCTTCAGTCCTTTTCATTTGCAGTATTTTGCATTCTTCTTTGCATTACGGCTTTGTCGGGAAAAGATTTCCGATCAAGTCTTGGTCGCGGCATTATTAATTAACATTCACTTCACTTCAACCACTTGTTAATTATTTATTTAATAGAAATAGTTTTAATATTGATTTCTTTACAAATATCAAATTGTCATCCATACGTCAATACATAGTTGTCATTTTACGTCATCAATTACATAGCTGTTATTTGCGTTTTGTTATTCCGCAAGTCTGAGTTCTTTTTGTTATAATATCGTTTTATAGTGACTGACGTTTCATGTCAAGTCACACGGGACGCTGTCGAACGGGATAAAAGTATCCTATGTCCATCTCCTGGCTCTAAGCTACCTCCCTACCAATTTTCAGCCGAATCTGTTCTGCCGTTCTTGAGTTATAAGTGGCATAACTAACACGACTTTCTTTTATATATATAAGATGACTCTTTATTCTTCTGAATTGTACAACGGTGGATACGAAAGTGAGTCTTTCCTTGCAAATCCCCGCTATAGGAAACGTCACTTGTCAGTCGAATATTTTACAAAATGGAGGTAGATGATAAATTAAACAATCTATATATATTTATAATAAACTACTCATAGACGTATAATTTATATATTGCTATCACAACGATCTCAGTTTCGGTCGGAATGTGGAGAACGGAGGGTCTTTACACTAGGCTCTATATTTAATCTTGTTAAGCAAAATAAAGCGTAAAGTTAAAAAAAGCATCATATATTTTAGTAAGCATAATGTAATTTGTTTTTATATAAAACGCCTGTCGTGGCGCAGAGGCGTGCTGTAAACGCAACAGGTTGTGAGTTCGATTCCTACACCAGGAAATAGAATTTTTCATTGGTAACAAGGCAAAGCGAGGCGTTGATTTCTACCACTCACCACGCAATGCCTCAGTTCGGCGGAAAATGGGGAACGGAGTGACATAACACTAATTTCCCTCTGCCAACCCTGCTATATGCGAGATTCAGCGTGAAGCTATGTATGTATGTATGTAAAGCGACTTATAATACATAATACGAATATTTAAGTAAAAATATGTAAAAAAGAAAATTTAATCAATGATAAAAAGATGAACAATTACAAGGATTGCCTTCTTTGTTATTTTGTTGAAATCTTCTTTACTTTGCTTGTTTTAACGGAACAAATCGAGTTGCCAGAATTGTTGCGATCCTTTTTAAATGAGCTTGTGTGATTAAGTATACGATAAGAGAAGTATTATTTTTTGTATTATTTATCATAGAATGCTTATTAGAACGAGGATTGATTAATATTTAGATATTTTATTCTTTTTTTAGCTTTACACTGTATTCTCTTTAGATATCTGTTCCGGAACAGAGTGTCTTATCACTAGTTTCTCAGATTCCCCCTGTCAAACCTGCTATATACGGGATACAGCGTAAAGTAAAATCTGGCATTATATTGAGGCATTGCGTGCTAGTGGCGGAACTCAACGCCGCGCTTTGCCCTGTTACCAGAGCGAGGATATGAAAATGTTAGATATTAGTTTTATAGATATAAAAGAGGCCATTAGGCGCAACGGGATGGCGTGCTAATGTAAACGTAATAGTTGTGAGTTCGATTCCCACTCGGGTAATGATTGTAATAAAATAAATTCAGACAGAAAGTGGAGAATAAAGAGTCTTGACACTAGGTTCTCCCTACACTGTTATATGGTAAAAGCATTGCGCTTAAGCTATAAATAGCAAGGTCAAGGTTTATTTATTTGAATTCTCAATGTACCAATTAGAAATAAATTAGATAAGATAAGTATGAAATAACAGATGTTACAAATAGAGCAAAGTTCTAACACGCTTACATCTATGGAGATTAAATATTTTTATAGGCGGTATTCCTGAGCCCTTTTCCATTAAACACAAATATTTATATAACCAATATGTGAGAAGTTATGGACGTTATAATAGAATTATTTATGAAGGTAACGGTACAAAGCTTACAGTATATATTAAGTTATTGTAACCTCCTAGAATCGTTATGATATCGCATATAGCAGGGTAGGCAGAGGGAACCTGAGAACCTAGTGTTAATACACTCCGTTCCTCACTTTTCGTCGAATTGAGGTATTGCGAGTGGCGGAAGTCAACGCCGCGCTTTGCCTTGTTATGACATCAAACTCGATAAAACAAAAAAAAAAGGCTAAAAAGAAATAAAAGGCCAAACGCGGCGTTGAGTTCTGCCATTCAATGTGCAACGTCTCAAATTCCGGCGGAAAATGAAGAACAGACACCACATTATCTCTGGCTACTCCGCTGTACGGGATAAAGCGTGCAGTTGAAAAAAAGGAACATATCCGATAGCTATATATAAATGATAAGTCTATGAGTAGTCTATTATAAACACGTAGATTATTTAGTTTATCATCTACCTCCTTTTTGTAAAATATTCGATTGACTAGTGACGTTTCCTATGGCGGGGATTTGCAAGGAAAGACTTGTATCGACCGTTGTACAGTCCAGAACAATATAAATGTATTAAAGATCTAACGAGTGGTTTTCGAGTTATTCGTAATAATATTACTTTTTAGTTGCATTTTTTTTTTAAATCTGGATTATTTATTGTAACTTCCTAAAGTGTCAAGACACTCTGTTCTCTGTCTTTCGACACAAATTCATTACAAAAAACTCATAAATAATGTATTCACTTGGAAATTTACCGTTTCTCGTGATTTACGATTCAGTTTATGTACAACAAGCTGTTACTTAAATCACTTTGTGATTTGATTATTTTCGCAAATGTGATAATATACTTTTTTCAATTAAAACAATGAAGAACTTTACGGCCGTATGATGTGTGTCAGAGGCGAAGATAATATCTGTCTTAGATGTTTTTATTAAACTAAATCAAGATTATATTAGAGACCAGCATCTTACTGTAAACGTTACAGGTTGTGGGTTTGATGTCCACTTGGGGGAATGGTAATATGTAAATTATTTTCATTCTGTCGCTCTGCCGAATTGAGGCATTGCGTGCTGCGTGGCAGAACTCAACGTGGACAGTGGGGAACGGAATTGTTAAAAAAAATAATTTAATAAAAGTAGCTCATACTATGGATACAATTTAATGGTTTCAATTGTATTATCGTTATAATTGATGCAAGAAATTATAAAAGTTTATTTATTTTCATAAAAAACAATTAAAAGAAAAAACAAGCCCAACACAGAAAAACGTTGAGTTCCGTCACTCAGCACGCAATGCCTCAATTCAGCGGAAAGTGGGAAACAGAGTGTCTTAACACTAGGTTCTCAGGTTCCCTCT
>JAKGSA010003052.1:0-11201 GCA_033558755.1 Philaethria dido
TATGGTAAGAGTGCAAAAGGGACACAATTGTTGTTAGAGTGAAAAACCAAAAAAAAAAGGACAATTGTCAACTTCATCAGGATATATCATACCAAAAAGTCAACTTAATGGCTTTTATTATAAATAGTAAAACCAATCCCTCCGACTTGTTTTATATATATAGATTAATTGTATTAAAGTTGGTAGCAATGTAATACTTAGTTTGTTTTGTTAGGTTGGCAATACTGAAGTAGTGTATGGTCCTTTGGCTATATTATTATTCTGTGTGAAATACCATACTGTTTTGTTACGCTAATAATAAAGCCATATATACTTTACAACTGATTATTTTTACTGATATCACAACAAAATTTACAATTTCTGATTGTCTGATTAAGATAGCCTAAGTACCAAAAAAAACCTGTGCTGCACTCCAATTTGACAAAGCAAGCATTTCGCAACAAACATGGAATGTTCTAAATTAGCAAAACAGTAGTCAATCAAAATTCTTGTCACAAGAGGGAATATTACATATAGCAGAATCCTCTTGTTTCCTGTCAGCTCATCTTTCCAATTTAAAAGTTTTAAAATAAATATATTCCCCAACAATGTATATGCAATTTATCAAATCTTATAGAGAACATTTCGAAACTTTCCTCCCCTGTAGTTCTTTTACCAAAGGGCTATGATAAGACAAGCTCACTGAGCCCTAGCTCGTAATTGTTTCTCTTCCCTGCCCAATGACAATGATCTATCAGAGTGTTGACAATTCAGCAGAGACAAGAAAGGAAAATTAAAAAAATAAATAGAATAAACTATACCAGAAAACCATTGAATGGATCCTTTATAAATTAAATACAAATTAAGATAAAACACATAAGAGGCCACCTTCATGATGACCACCAATGCAAAGGGAAAGTTTTTACTAGCTCCTTAGCATATTAAACTTTGGCATTATATACCCAGTAGTTTGGTGGTAGGAGGTTCGTCCTCCGTCTGGCTCGCGACCACTATCATGTCAAAGTCGAACCGCAAAATATCTTATGATGTGTTGCGGTTCGATGGCATATAAGCCAGGTTTTCCCCTTTCCCACCCATCCTTTCCCCAAAATGTGGTGGTTCCGATAGAGGACTACTCCTCCTCCCCTTCCATCTGTATCCTCGTCGGTTGGCAACGCATCTACAACATCTCTGGTGTTGTAGATGTCCATGGACGAAGATAACCACTTACCATCAGGTGGTTCTGCTCGTTTGCCATCCGTTATCCTTAAAAAAAAGAACATATCTAACAAAGTATTATTTCTCCAAATACCAATATTTTCTAAATAAAACTATATATTTGGATAATTAAATAGTAAATACATATAAATCGTTTTTTACCTCAATCTTAAATTTAGAGGTTAGCATAATCTCCTTTTATGAACCATATCTGGAAGCGCTATTCATATAATTTTCAAGTAATGTCAAAATAATAACACATAATTTTAATAAAGTCAAAATAAGTAAACATTTTATAGTTTGAAATATTTAGCTAATTGTTTTTAATTTCAAATACAAACTGTACTGTTGAATACAGATAGGGACACGAAAACAGTATCGATACTTTTTAGTATCGACTATTTTTCCTTTCGATACCGATACTTTTTTACTCGATACTTATACTCAAGGAGAACTTTTTGACTATACTAGTCGAGGTAACGAATAAGTTACCAAATTAATTTTGCTTTTTGGCTCACGTTCATGGCGAAATTGGCAACAGCATCTTTTTCAATCGTGCTGAATATTCCTAAACATACCATATTTAGTTATTTCACAGATTCACAGATTCACTGTTCACTCATTTAATAAATCACTAACTCACTCATTCGTTATTGACTTATGTTGTGAAGAACCTTAAGATATTTTTAAACTGTTTTCTAAACTGGCTTTTTTATTTTATTTTTTATTAATTTATATAATAATATTTTTTTCGATACGAAACCAGTCAAAAAGTACTCATTGAGTACAAGTATCGAGTACAAAAGTATCGGTATCGAAAGAAAAAAATTCTCGATACCAAAGAGTATCGATACTTTTTTCGTGGCAAGCATGGCTTCTTGGTAGACATGGGCGTTTTCGTTTTTTAGCTGTAACGGTTACATTCATATCCGATATCAAATCCATTTTCAGATATCGAGTTTGCATTTCGATAGTTTTCGTTATGATTTATTTTTCGTTACGATTTAGTTTTCATATCTCATCGTCGAGTTGTCGTTACGTTTTGTGTGTAGTTATTTGATATCAGATATAATCATTTAGATATCGATATGATATGATATAAGAGTGAAAACCGTTTTTAGTTACGTTTTGATATATCGGTCCATCCCTAGTATTACCTATTATATGTTTCTTATAATAGTCATTTTCGTACATAGCTCTAGCAACTATTTTAATAAGATAAAAATATATGCAGATTTATATGATATATATGAGTGATTCATAAGAGAGAAGTGGAAAACTTGGCTGATCTTGAAGAACAATATCATTAATACTGTAAAGGTACATGAGGTCATGATTAAAGCATGAGGACCCACTGGAGTATACAGGGATAAGTAACCTTTACCTGGTAAGCTTTAATATGTATGAAAAGAAACCTTAACAAATAGTTGTAAAAAGAAAAAAAAAGTAAAAAGAAACCTTAACAAATAGTTGCATAGGTAAGTATATATTTATTTTAATCTACTTTTTTAATATTGACCAATGCAACTGTATATCATTGAATAAAATATTTGGAAAGCTTAAATAATATTTTATTCATTTTATTTTTGTTTGAAAATTATAAATGATATATTATATTACATAAAATAAAGTTTCCATTACATTTTATATCAAAAAAGTAAAGACAGTAATGCTTGACAGGTCAAGAACAAATTACAAATCTTTAAAATTAAATATATCAATCAGCGCATGAGACTAGCATTTATTTATATTGAAAGAACAACATTTAAAAATTAATATTGTTTTATTATATATTTAATAACTCATATTTAGTGCAAATAATATAATTTTCTTATTCTTCTCAAAGACCCTATTAAAATCCAAATTCACTTAAAGATTATTTCAATTGGGCATTAGACATGGCTTTAATATCCCTTTAAAGTATGTTTTATCAACACAAATTGACATACATACAAAGCTTCATGCTATATCCCACATATAGTAGGGTATGCAGAGGGACCCTAGTGTTAAGACACTCCGTTCCCTACTTTCTGCCGAATTGAGGCATTGTGTGCTGAGTGGCCGAACTCAATGCTGCGCTTTGCCTTGTTACCGTTTGGTACAGGAAATGAAAAAGTCCATTTCCTGGAGTGGGAATCGAACCCACAACCTGTCACATTTACAGTAGCACACTTGTGCCTCTGCAACACAACAGGCATTACATAAATTAACAGACTATAAAATAATAATTGAGCACAAATTGTGTAATAATTACACTAATTACTTGTATATGTAGTATATTTGAGGCCAGTCATGGCATAGAGGTACAAATGCGCGGTATTAAATGCCACATATTGTGGGTTCAATTCCCACTTCAGGGAATGAAAATATTATAATTTTTTTTTTAACTTCACGCTGTATCCCGCATATAGCAGGGTAGGCAGAGGGAACCAGAGGACCTAGTGTAAAGACACTCCATTCTCTTTCAACAAACACCAGAGATCTAGATGCGTTGCCAACCTAGAGGATACAGATGGAAGGGGAGGACAATGTAGTAGTCTGCCATCGGAATCACCACATTTTGGGGAAAGGATGGGTGGGAAACGGGAAAACCTGGCTTATATGCCATTGAACTGGAACACATCATATTGGCGGTTCGTCTTTCACATGATAGTGGTCGCGAGCCAGATGGATGACGAACCTCCTACCACCAAACTACTGGGATACCCGCCTCTTACGATATGCTACCCAGCGGCGGAGGGGAATTGTATTCTAACCCCGTCCCCTCAAAGGGAGGAATGAAATTAACATGTGGAATTAGCGAGAATTTAGAAAGTAAACAGTTTCATGCTTTATCCCGCATATGCCTCAATTTCTGCGCTTTGCCTTTCCTGTTACCGAGAATTGAAAGTAGTAATGTGCTTTTTAATAATTGTGGTATTCGTAAATTGTTCACTACTTATATATTATTGTTAACTCTTTACCCAATTTTAACAAAGTTTTTTGTTTTTTATTGTTTATAAATAAGTATTCAAAGACTGTAAGTTATTTGCCCACTTCCCTTCTTTTGTCGCACAAAATTTTGAGTATATAGTTACACATTGAGAAGTAAAAGGTATATAATGCCAATGTCTAATATGCTAAGGAGCTAGTAGAAACTTTCTCTGCATTGGTGGTCATCATAAAGGTGGCCTCTTATGTGTTTTATCTTAATTTAGTATTTAATTTATAAAGGGTCCTTTCAATGGTTTTCTGGTATAGTTTATTCTATTTTTTTAAAAAATTTCTTTTCTTGGTTCTGCTGAATTGTCAACACTGATAGATCATTGTCATTGGGCAGGGAAGAGAAACAACTACGAGTTAGGGCTCAGTGAGCTTGTCTTATCATAGCCCTTTGGTAAAGGAGCTGCAGGGGAGGAAAGTTTTGAAATGTTCTCTATAAGATTTGATAAATTGCATATACATTGTTGGGGAATATATTTATTTTAAAACTTTTATATTGGAAAGATGAGCTGACAGGAAATAAGAGGATGCCTCTATATGTAATATTCTCTCTTGTGACATAAGAATTTTGATGGACTATTGTTTTGCTAATTCAGAACAGTCCAAGTTTGATGCAAAATGCTTGCTTGCTTGTTGTGATTTCAGTAAAATAATCAGTTGTAAAGTATATATGGCTTTATCGTTAGCATAACAAAAGAGTATGGTATTTCACACAGAAAAATAATATTGTCAAAGGAACACACACTACTTCAGTATTGCCAACCTAACAAAACAATCTAAGTATTACATTGCTACCAACTTTAATTACAATTAATGTAAAACAACTTAAATAAAATGCGGAATAGATTCTTGCTCTCAACAAGTTTAAAGGGATTGAGTTTTTACTCATTTTTTTTTTCACTTAACAATTGTGTCCCTTTTGCACTTCCCCTTACTATACAACCCTTAAATGCATGATTTTTTCCTTTTTAAATGTAATAAATTTTTGAAGCAGGCAGTTAATTAAACATTTAGCCGGATTCTTCTTTGGCTCCAGTAATGCTTTCAAGCTGTGAAATTTATTGAACGACATAATAAATATGCATCCCATTAATTTTTTGTATTTCCCCTTTATCTGTTCTAGTTCACTTTTTAGCTTGTTCAATAAATCCCATACGTTGATTCCAGTAATCAACTATGTGTATATACAGAGAGGGAAAACAATTTATGAAACAATTGTCCTGCAGTCAAGTACTCTGTAATGCTTTTTTATTCAAACTCAAAACCTCTCGAATTGAAGAGATTTAGCCAGTACGAATGTTTTTACTCGGGAATTTTCCAATCAAGAATACGATTAGACATTCTTATCAGGTGCTTGTACTGACCTGTTCTGTTGTGTTCTTCAAAAATTGGAAGTATGAAAAGTATCGTCACTGCAACCTTCTTGTAGTGCTTAGAAGGGTTTGTAGTGCATCAGATGAATCGCTGTCCCATTCGTCACTATCAGGTCTTCGCAATTGTCGCTAGATCCAGAAGAAAATATCCCACGGTCAGCGAGAGCCTGTAATTCTTCTTGTGTCGCTGTTTTCGATTCATTTTGGGGCTACAATGTAATCAATATAAATATATATATATATTTGTAAACCTGATGGTACAAACGTATACCCCTGAAAACACCTAGTGGTACACATATATATTATTACTTGAAAATTGATATCACGTAACAGCAGAGGCAACAATAAAAGTAAAATATTTTAAATTCGATTGTCACAATATTTTCAGGCACATTTGAAATGAAAACTGCGTTCATGTCACGGCCTGGTACACTTTTCTATTGATTATAACGTTCAATATTCATATAATATGAGCGAAGTATGAAACGACAAGCAACTCCTTAAATTTAGATTTTTTCGTTTTCACTTTGTCTACTTGCTGAATTATCTTAACATAACCTAGATCCTCACACATGTCCAAAAGGGAGGAGTTGAAAACGCCTTCATGTAAGTGTTTTACGAACGAGTTCAGAGAGTGAAACAAAGGAAAAAAAAGGCATAACGTATGATCATATTGTTAATGGGGCAGGTGCGGTTCAGCCTCTCTGTTCCAAGTGCTTTAGCTTTCGCCACTCTGCACCAGCTTATCTTCTTTTCTGACAGTTGTCGTTGTGGATTGTCGCATGTGGTTCACCCTGCATCACTACGTCACGTCTGATATCACTTTCTTCGAATCACTAAGCCGTAGTACGTGCTGAGCTTTTTCACCAACGCCTCTATCAATTTTCCTTTTCCGCCCAGTTTTTTATCTTTCCTGATATTTCGGAGCCGAGTTCCCATCCTTTTCTGAACATGGTCTATACATTCACTTTCGAAGAGCGGGGGACCCGTAGTTTCGATGTGATGTACGCGTCATGTTTAGCTGGCTGTTTCAACGACATAGGGCGTAAGACGTCTGGATCTTGGAATCTTTTATTATTTCCATACTAAATATACGCCAATCAGCGTTGACCTTTTCACGGCCAATCAGGGACCGCGCCAAAATGGCGCGAAACCACGGCGCGTAAATATGTAGACAAAGAGCGTCCGATGCGACGTCCTTGTCCCTCGGTGAGCTCTGACACACGTTACCGCGTTGCGCGCTTAGTTTTGATGTACACCCCACAAATATTTGATGTGCTTCATATTTATTTTTTAGCATTAGATCTTCAAGATTTTTGTAAAATTGTTCTACTTCTTCTTTGTTAAATCCCTTAATTCTATTAATACTTGTCGACTCAGGTTTGCGAACACTATTATTAGTATTTCTTCTCAAAAATCCTTCAAGCCAATCTGATCCTGCACACTTGCTCTCCTTGTTAAAATTATGAGGTATCTTTAATTGTTCGGCACACTCGTATGCAATTTTTCTGAATTTCATAGAGTCTAATCCATAAAAAAGATTCGTCATATGTATTAGATGATCACCCAGAATTTGTTCTTGAGGAGGAGAAAATACTGGTTTTCTTCCGAGACGAGGATTTGTTTGTTCTGATCTGCGATACCTCTTTAGCAAAGTACTATACGGAATGTTAAGCTCTTGGGATGCTTTATGCAGAGAAATTCCATCATCATTGACTCACTTGATAGCACGATTTAGTACGTCTAAACTCCATTGACACTTCTCCGTAATTCTGTCCCGTTTTCGAGGCATCTGGAAAATAAACAAAAATAATGAAATGGGGTAATGAAAGCCATGTGACAAATAGGGGATAATTATGAGCATTTTCAACTAATTTCAAAAAACTAATCTTGCTTTTTTCTAATCAAATCACCAAAAACGTTTCGATCCTCACAACTACGCCAATGTAAGTGCAACTGCAACAGAGATGAGTGGAAAAGTGCAACTGCAACAGTGGAACTGACTGAAACTCTTCGGTCAGTGGCAGTTCTCAGCACGCACACACATTGACACTCAAGTGTGATTTAGAAGCGTACAACCAATTACCCGATTTAGGCGGGCCATCCGTTTTTGGCTAGTCTCTAAGTATACCAAATATATTGTAGTTTGTTACAAAAAAGTCTTATATATATAATATCTTAAGGTTAAAGAGTTATAGCCATTTTTCTATGATAAGATATTTGTACGAATGTACCCCACGTACGGGGTACGTTCGTACAGTAGGCGGGGTACTTTCGGACGGTATGGGGTAGATTCATACAGGACATTAAAAGGCCAATTGAAGTCGTTATTTTTTTATTATTTATTATAAAAATATTTATTTATCAAAGAAACTAACTTAATAACTTGTAACTTGACTAATAGTCGATAAATCTTTCTTTGGAAAAATAACAAAAAATAAAATCGTTCATCCTTAGTTTACTTATTGATAATTCTTAGCTTTACAATCAGTCTAAATGAGATGTTTACAATCATTTTGTATGACATCGTTGTACAGTCTTCGACAATTTCAACTTAAAATAGGTAATTATGCATTTGTTTGTTACTTTGGAACTTATTGCACATTAGTAAAAATTCTAGCCATTCTGGATGTACAGCCCGTTCGTGGTAGAGGATCAAGGAGGATCATGGCGACATCGCTGATATACAAAGTGTGTATATAAGAGAGGGGTGCTGTCTTCTTCAATGAAACTTTCATGATTGCTCATGATATCTATTTATTTACTCCAATAGTCACTGCAATAGTCGTTGACTTAATTTAAACAAAACTATAAACTTCAGAGGTGTGGTCCGCTTGAGCTCCTCGGATAGAATCCCCCAACACTGCGACGACCGGGCATTTTATAGTCCATTTCGGCGATGATTCACTCGGAACACGCGCAGTGGCGTGATTTGATTAACCGTTCCTCTATTGGAGTGGGACGATGATTCACTCGGAACATGCGCAGTGGCGTGATTTGATTAACCGCGCCGATATGTATATCTTCTATATCAGGGGAAAAGAATGACCATGATAAACCCGGTTTCTTCCGAAGATAACTTATTTTCATCTCTGTATCCGAATAATGACTGAGAACTTTTCCGACATAATAGACAACAGAAGTCTTTTTTTTAAACTTTACCAAAATATAACAATTATCTTTGATTTTCTCTGATGTCTCATTTAAATAATTATTGATACTACTACGATCATCAGTCTCTTCGTCCATTTCTCAATCAACTGGAGATGTTGAACTCTCTCGCAAGCTAAATTGCGATCCTTCAGATTCACCTGAATCATCATCGCTTTCTATTTTCTTAGCTTTCTTTTTCTTTTGTCTTGCATTAAGTTCCTTCAAACTACGTTTCACTGCTTTGGCTCTGATTTGCCTTTTCTGTTCTATTTTTTTCAATTCTTTCTGTCTATGTCTCTCTTCTATTTTAGTTTTTTTAGGTGTATCTGTATATATACGGGATTTACCCGGTTTTCTTCCTTTACTGGTTTTTCTGTTTCTGCTGTAGGATAAGTTGTTATCACTTCTGGTGATAACCCATAAGGGAAGATAAGAACTTGGTTCAAATTGTGCATCAGCTGCAGAGATGGAAGGTTCGCCAGTTTCGGTAATAATGTCTTAAGGATTATGGAGCAAAGAAGGCGACTGCTCACGAATATCTGACTCATTCACATTAGCCGATGCCACGCTGGTGGAAGGTTGTGGTTCTAGAGCGACAGTACTTGTTTCCAGATTAGGTGGCACATTTACCGAATTGTTAGAAGCGTAGATGTGTCAATGGGAGCTTCAATCTTCATCGCTGAAAGGCCGCATTTCATTGAACGGCTATATACCTGGCTTTTCAAATCCACTTGTAATATTTTTTGCGGTAAAAGACTCGATATATGCAAGTTTTACCAGTTTAGGGATATTATAAATGTTGATTGTTTTGCCAGGATGGAGGATGAAGAGGACTTTGCGCCTTAAATGGGCCCGGGAACACTCCAACGTCTAAAGGTTGCAATCGATGACTTGTGTGAGCGGCAGAAAA
Organism: Philaethria dido; assembly: GCA_033558755.1. Lineage (NCBI taxonomy): Eukaryota > Metazoa > Arthropoda > Insecta > Lepidoptera > Nymphalidae > Philaethria > Philaethria dido. The sequence goes on from JAKGSA010003052.1 coordinate 9,616, forward strand.
GACACATAAATGATGCTATTATCTCGAGCTAGAGAGATGTTATAGCTTATAAGCTGATGAGGCTTTCATGATTATCACATAGCAGTAAAATTGGATGTTCTTTAGAGCTTATTGTGTATTTCTGAATGTGCTTTAATACTAAAACAAATATGTCAGCATTTATCCACCCACTTCTATTAGCAGCTCCGAGGCTTTCTTCACCTTCAAGAAGAAGAATATAATAGCATCAAATGTTATCAATTTGCCTCTTTGCGCTGACACGATTTGTCCCACTTGTTTCTGTGATTTAGGAGCCAAAATTTTGGGAGTTTCTAAAATAGTAGATACGCCGTATCTCTATATACTCGTCAAAGTTAAATATCCTGTCGCTAGCAAAATTATGTCGCTGTAACACTTCAGCCAAATTATTATAAAACTCTTGGACTGCATTCTTATTAAACGTAAATGTTCGAGCAGCGCTAGTGTTCTCTGGCTTTCGCAAACTGAGGTTAGTGTTTCGTTCCCTGTATTTACGCATCCACTCTAAGCCAGCCATTTGATTTTCGTCCCATTTCGCTGGATATTTTAAATTCAACGCTTTTACGTAATCGTAGGCAAGTTGCCGAATTTATACTATCGTTAACCCATAATGCATTTTGCAGCAATTACTAATATAGTCATTTAAGCGTGCCTCTTCTTCCAATGAGAAGACTTGTAGACTCGTGAATTTTGAATGAAAAGTTCTTGAGGATCCTTCGGCGTTAGAGCCATCTTTAAATTTCTTAACTCTGCTTTCCAACGTTGACGTTTTGATATTTTACTTTAACGCGGCTTTTCTATAAGACAACCGTCCTTGTACCACATCATTCATTGCTAATTTCATGGACTCGTCACCCACTTCTTGAGTACGCGTACCCTTATATATTTATATATTTTTACACCATTTTTTCATTTTTACCCTTTATATATTTTTGCACCATGATTCTGCAATAAAAAAATATTATAAGATTGACTTAATAAAAATATTTCAGTTTGTTAGAACAAGAATACTTTATAAAAGGAAAAATATCTTATTTTGCTATCTACACGGTAATTTTAATAGGAAATATATATATTTTATTTCATAAAAATTGAGTTTTGATATACTGGCATTTAATAAAATCTAAAGGGGAGTATTCGTAAGCGTACGAATGTGCCCCCTGCCTGACTGTCCGAATGCACCATGTTGTTGTTTCGGCTGTAGCATCTTTGTTGGCCGTGACCCGCCTGTTCAATCTATGACCACTGACGGTTCACATGCTGATACGTCCAGCGCCAGCTCTAGAGTGCCCTGGCGGTCCCCACGTAGCGGCCCTATACGTGTACCATTACTAAAATTCTCCATTTTGATGGGTTTCCATCGCCATGTTAGCCGCGCCAGTAACAATACTATCGCATGCCAAGCTCCCCACGTAACTCTGGTGTTCGACTTGGACGTATGGTTGTTTTAACCAATTATTGCGAGCACATAGCCAAGCAATATTTTGGGGGAATTACTTATGATAACAAAATGCGATAACTAACAAGAATAAGATTTAACAGCTAATTCTTTCTTTATGACGATAAGA
>JAKGSA010003053.1:0-11200 GCA_033558755.1 Philaethria dido
TTTCAAAATTCCAAGTTACATTTATTTCTTATATTAATATAAAGACGAAACAGTACATAGTATGTATGATACATACATGATATTACAAACATAAACTTTTAAATTTTAATGAGACAGACGATTATTTCATGATTTACCAAATAATTTATTGTTAACACAAACATTTGGAGATGGCTCACGTGACTTAAATACATATTTACGTAGCCGAGTACGCAATGAAGTTACTTCTGTTTGCATTAGGAGATTAGATGGGAGTTTCCAAGTTTGCCGTCCCTTTAGTGTGAAGTTTGAATCCCCCGAGACACCATTTCACGGGAAACGAACTTGGACTATTAGACAAAGCTGTCACTTACATGATAAGCCTTGTCATGTAGGTAACCATTAATTTTTGTCTCTACTTGAGCGGTTATTATTTGAGCCCTCTTTATGTCATGTGACATTGAACTATATTAAACGTAAAATTCTTGAAATATTTTTTACAGACATAATACATAGCTTCACACTGTATCCCGCATATAGCAGGGTGGGCAGAGGGAACCTAGTGTTAAGACACTCCGTTTTATTTTTACAGCTTCACGCTTTATCCCGCATAATTAGAGATAACCGAGTGACAAGGCACTCCGTTCTCCACTTTTCCGCCACAGTTTGAGACATTGCATGTAAAGTGGCAGTAATCAACATCGTCCTATATCTTACCAAAGCGAAGAAAAGAGAATAATTTAAATGTAATCATTCCCATGACTGGAAATCGAACCGGCAACCAATCGCGTCACGTCATGATGACCTCTTAAAATAAAAAAAAGAGTTCTTAAAGAAACCAAATATTGTAGCTAATGTAATAAAATACGTATAAATTATTTTTATTACCATTTAAAATAAATGGATGTAAAGGTAATTATTTCTAGAATAAATGGATTTCATGTTGACAGAAATAAAACTTTCAAATTTTTGAAGGTGAGGTGATAAACAAGTTAATTAACAACTTTTACAGACTATATTAAATGACACGAATCATCATACATATTTTATAAGGAATACTTTTAGGTCAGTCGTGGCGCAGAGGCATAAGCATGCGACTGTACGCGACAGGTTGTGGGTTCTATTCCCACTTCAGGGAATGAAAATATTAAATATTTATAATAATCAATATCTAGTATGTTCATTTCCTCGCTCTAGTAACAAGGCAAAGCGCGGCGTTGGGTTCCACTCAGCCCGCAATGCGTTAATGCGGCGGCGAAAATTTCAATAGAACGGAGTGGTTTATTACAAGGTACTGACGTTCCCACTGCCCTTCTATGTGCGAGATACAGCGTGAAGCTAAAAAAAAAATATTTTTTAAATATTCTCAAAAAAGCTATTTCTGGATTATTACCTAAGTGTGGAATTAGTTTTGGATCACAAAAATTGTATAATCTCATACCGATTATAACATCAAACAAAACACATAAAAAACTTGTATAAATATATTTAAAATTATAAAATATAAAAATATTTAGTTGAGTCAACACAAAGACTGACTTCCTGAATTTAATTCTGTACGTTAACATCATTAAGTTCTTAAATTGAATTATATAATTTGTATAATAACTTAATTGCAACTTAAATGTTATATTCTCAAATGGTAAACATAATATTTTAACATAAAAAGTATAATATTTTGTTTGGTGGTAGGAGGTTCGTCCTCCGTCTGGCTCGCGACCACTATCATGTCAAAGACGAACCGCCAAATATCTTATGATGTGTTCCGGTTCGATGGCATGTAAGCCAGGTTTTCCCATTCCCACCCATCCTTTCCCCAAAATGTGGTGGTTCCGAAAACGGAATACTACATTGTCCTCCTCTTCCATCTGTATCCTCTAGGTTGGCAACGCATCTACAACATCTCTGGTGTTGTAGATGTTCATGGGCGAAGGTATCCACTTACCATCAGGTGGTCCTTCTGCTCGTTTGCCATCCGTTATCCATAAAAAAAAAAAAAAAATATTTACAATTTTACACTTTTTCCCGTATAGCTAGTCAGAGAAAACCTAGTGTCATGACACTCCGTTCTCCATTTTCCGCCCGTATTCAAGACATTGCGAGTTGAGTGAAGAATCTCAACGCTTCACTATAGCTTAGTAGAATAAAGAATATTACTACGAGTAGTAATCGAACACACAACCGAACTCTATAAACAACAAATAAACATAACTCTATAAAATATCTATAATCAATTTGAAAACCATTCTTTATAATAAAATTTTTGATTTTCGCGAATATTACACATGTTAAAGGAAACTATTTTAATTGCATTAATCGCGTATATTTTAGTATTCGGAAATACATTTTTGGAAACCCGACGTTTCGAACACTTTACAATAACTAGTCCGTCGTTACATGTAGACTCGCAGTCTATCCGGTTAAAATAGGTTCTTATAATACCGTTCTTGTTACTTTTATTTCATAAAACACTCATGAATTATATGCCGACAAGTAAAATATTTTTTATAGCTTCACGCTGTATCCCGTACATAGCAGGGTAGGCAGAGGGAACCTAAGAACCTCGTATTAAGACACTCAGTTATCTTTTAACATTTCCGTTCCCCACTTTCAAGTAAAATATTATTTCTGTTAACGTATAACACGACTGCAAGTATATTCCTATAGGTACCTATAGTATTAAAAACATTGTATTGTCCCGAACTCTCATGCCATAAATTGCTTCTCTTTTTTTCGGATAATAAAGAGTCGTTCTACCATTATAAACTTAGTCATTAAGACATAAATATGGAATGGAGCTTTTTTTCAATCGCCTGAGATGCATAACCATGTGTTCGTATTTCATATCACATGGGTAATAATAATTTATTTAGTCGGTTAGTATGACTTATGATGGACAGATTAAGGGAAGGCGTGTGACAAAATTAAATAATATCTAGAGGTACAGTGATGGATGGAATTACTTGTTATTTATTAGGATCAAAAAATATATAAAAAACACTACACTATGATATAAATAATAATCATTTATGTGATAGTGAAGCTTATCAAATTTAAAAGCTATCTATTTATCTTTATATTATTAAAAATGACACCAGCAACTAATTCATACAGTAATTGTCATAATCAAAATTTTATCAAAAAAAAGGAGCCACCGACTTCAATAATAATTCAAATTGGTTGCTGTTAAAAATATATGCGATAATATACATAAAAAAATACATTCAATTATGAGGAACTTCTTTCAAAATCAGTTAAAACTGGCTCAAACTAACGCATAAAACCTCCCTAAAATTAAAATCACCTTAAAACTCTCCTATCACCTACAAAGCCAAGAGTCATGCCGAAGCATTTTAAATAAATGAAATTTAACCTATATATAGTAATATAATAAAATGGCTTTTTACAAATTACACGTAGTATAAGCTAAATGCTAAGAAACAATTGGTTATTTACTGACAACTTAAATGTTTTTGTGTAAGTTTATATTTAGTACATTCATTAAATATCGTATGAGTCATGCGTGCAATACTGACTTCTAAACACCTGCAGCCTATAACTATTTATAGTTATAAAATAATATGCTTATTTAAGATTTTATCGCCTGTCGTAGCGCAGAGGCACAAGCGTGCGACTGTAAACGCGACAGGTTGTGGATTCGATCCCACTCCAGGAAATATAAAATTTAATATTTTCATTTCTTAGGTAACAGGGCAAAGCGCGGCGTTGAGTTCCGTCACTCAACACGCAATGCCTCAATTTGGCGTAAAGTGGGGAACGGAATTGTTAAAAAAAGAAAACAAAAGATTTTAACAAAAAAAGAAAACCGGCATCAAGGAAAATGCAAATTATTACGAATAACCCATAAACTACTCGTCAGATCTGAACTAAATTTAAATTGGATTACATCAAAAGCACTAGCTATCATATAAAAAAAGAATCATCAATATTGCTTCATCCAATAAAAAGTTATACAGCAACAAATCACATAAATAAAATACAGCCAAATTGATAACCTTCCCTGTTTTTAAGTCGGTTAACCTAGAATTCGTTGTTCGTGTAGTGTTGTTTATAAGTTAAACACTCACGTCACGCTGTAAGTCATCAATACCTGGAACAAAAATATAAATGTTAATAAATATGATTTTCTTTGTTAAAAAAGTAACCAATATAAATAAAAACGCTTGTTCTGAACGAAATCTTACAAATAAAAATAATATGTACATTGTTTAGCTTCACGCTGTATCCTGCACATAGCAGAGTAGACAGAGATAACCCGAGAACCTAGTGTTAAGACACTCTGTTCTCTTTATTATACCGTTCCTCATTTTCCAGCCGGATACATTTTTTATCGATTTTTTTCGACTGATAACCAAAACAGACATTTCCTGTTAATCTGATATAAATTATTGTTAATTACTTAACATTGTCGCATTAAACATAAAGATTATCTTTCATATAATAAATAATATTCGGTATACAAAAGGAATTGTTAAATTCGCACTAAATATTTGGTAACGAGGATAAATGTTTGCAAAACAACGCTTGGCCGCTCCATTCAGAGATTACAGACACAAATGATCTCATATGTAACCACTGTTCTAGCTATTACAATTCAGCGCACCTTGTACAAATATTAATGTTTATTTTATATATATAAAAAAGATAATGAAATATTTTGATTACTTGCTGTGTTTGTAAAGTTTGCTTACTACGTAGGTTATAGGTGTAATAATATGGTTATAACTTTTTTATGAAAAGTCAAAATAGTATATTAAATGAGTATAAAATAAACAAAATATGTATTTAACCTGTGATTGAAATAAAAGACGTAACGTACGTAGTTCTTAAATAGCTTTTAGACTATTTAAGAATGAAACTATTGTTTCATAGCTATACGTATTAAAAACAACAATTAAAATTTATTATATACTAGCTTTCCGCCCGCGGCTTCGCCCGCGTGGAATTCGGTTATATCGCGCGACGTGTAAGGAGTAGCCTATAGTCGTCCCCAAGGTCCAGACTATTTGTCAAAAAAAAAATTATAAATAATAAAAATATTTTTTTTATAAAACTTTTTTCGCGATAAAAAATATCCTATGTCCTTTCCCAAGTTCAGGTTAGTTGTTTAGGCGTGAAAGCGTAACAGACAGACAGACAGAGTTACTTTCGCATTTAAGTAAGGATAATATATTTGCTAAATCATTAAAACAAAATTAACAATCACCAGCTAATTAAATTATAGTTAATATTTGAATTATAATTTAATTAGCTGGTAATTAGCGCGACAGGTTGTGGGTTCGATTACCACTCCAGGAAATGGATTTTTTCATTTCCTGGGTTTGGTAACAAGGCAAAGCGCGGCGTTGAGTTCCGCCTCTCAGCACGCAATGCCTCAATTCGGCGGAAAGTGGGGAATGGAGTGTCTTAACACTAGATTCGCTTTGCCTACCCTGCTATATGCGGGATGCAGCGTGAAGCTATGTATGTATGTATGTAATATTTTAACAAAAGAATAAAACCGACTTCAAATAAAATGCATAATGTTGCTCACATTATTACGAATAACTCAATAACTACTTAATTGATCTGAACTAAATTTAAATAGGACCACATCAAAAGCACTAGCTATCATATAAAAAAGTAACACACGTAAAAATTCAGCCGCATAAAGCACCTCCTTTTTTTAAATCGGTTAAAATTACAATTATTCTCATCTATTTTTACATATTTTATTTTATACAAGGTAAATTTAATATGGAAGTCAAAATTACTTATAATAAGCTATTTAGGAATCAAATCAATGAATGAAAAGACACAATGACCTCATATCAACAATGTAAGCTTTTTCATAACACTTCTTAGTAGTCAGGTAGTTTAGTGTTATGTCTTTTTTGTCACGAATCTAGATTCAAATAGCTAATATTCTTTTTGAAAATATAGTTAATATAAGAATATTATGCAAAAATGATAATTATCATTAATTCAGATACTTGGGTTTAAAGGTCAGTAGGTGTATTTTTTATTTGTTTTTTATTTAAATATTCTACATAATTCACATTGCACATAGTTTAGAAGAGGAGGGAAGAGAGAAAGAAAAGAGGAACTATATAAATAACTTTAAAAAGTAGCTTCACGCTGAATCCTGCATATAATAGGATAGATAGAGGGAACCAGAGAACCTAGTGTTAAGACACTCCGTTCTCTTTTAACATTTCAGTTCCCCACTTTCCGCCGAATTTTGATATTGCGTGCTGTGTGGCGGAACTCAACGCCGCGCTTTGCCTTGTTACCAGAGCTAGGTAATGAAAATACTACATATTATGTAATATTTTCATTTCCTGGCGTGAGGATCGAGCCCACAACCTGTCGCGTTTACAGTCACACGACAGGCCTCTAAAAGTATATAAGTGTATATGGGTTCATATCCCACTGGTCATAGTAAAGCAACCTTATCTTGTCTACCTTTAGTTATTATTCATTATATAACGAAGCCGTTAAAAAAGTAATTTCTAAAATTACTTATTTAACCATAAAAATTCTTTGCAAAAAAACCAACTAAAACCTCATCAACCTCAAAGTTACTAAATCGAGCCATGAAACGGATTATAATGCGAAATCTCCACAAGTTTTCTATTTAATGTACCAGATAATGTGTACCGAGTAAACAAATCGATTTTCTATCTCCATTAGAGCGGATGCCGATGCATTCGAGTCTATCACGTAGATACGCAAATTACTAAATACCGCTTCTCGATTTTTACTTATTTCACATCAAATCGAGACTGTATAATCGAAATGGCTACTGATAAGACCGGCATTGTTAAAGGCGTACACGATAACCGCTTTTGAAAGCATACTTCATATATTTATGGGACAAGTATCATTATTTACTGTGTTCTAAAGGTTTTTATATTTCACGCTTTATCCCGCATAGCAGGTTAGTCAGAGATAACCTTTTCACGGATTCGAGATATTGCTTGTCGAGTGGCGGAACTCAACGCCGCGCTTTGTCCTACGTTTCACTGTGTACGGTACTGTATTACATAAATTGCAAGTTTATAATAGTGACTTTGGAAGTCGAAGCCGAAATATTTTCAATAAATGGTAGCAAAAAGGTTTCAATACCTTCAATACCGAGATGTTTCTGGTTACAAAATACCTATAGTATACAGTACGTATTAAATTGTGTTAAGTAATTTTATAGCTCGCATCAATATTACCAGTTTCTTCACAGCACGAGTAGAACTAAATGGGAAATATATCACTTAAACGTATGTGCATACATATATATTTAAGCAGTGGAACTACTTAGCTAGGAAATAAAGATTTTATAAGTATCAATGCTAGTATTGTTAACATCACATAACTACAATTAATAACGTTAGTGGGGAACCCAAATATTAAGAAAACGAAGTGTCTCAACACTAAGTTCTTAGGTTCCCTCTGCCCACTCTGCTATGTGCGGGATACAGCGTGGTACTAAAAAACATTAGAAGATGTTGGAATGTCAATTGATTTTATAGTTGGTCAACTGATTTGTTAAATTATCAAGTTGTTTTATAGATTGTCAATTGATTATTATACAAAAACTAATCTTTTATAATTAGTATGTCTTTTGACTTTTACTATAAAATGGTTGCCGCCAATCATACTGTGTTCTTTACGTGTTAGAACTTACGAGTCGAAAAGAAGTCTCTTCGAGTACTCTTTCTTTTCGGTGAACTATAATTAATTTATAAAACAGAATGACTGTTTTATTTACCCTAACCTCCTACAGAAGAAAATCAAATAAAACATCGGAGAACACAGTTTTGTACCTTCTTGATTTTTATTTAAACATTAAAACAAAATCCCATCAAACATAACTCGTGGTCACTTTAATCCATTCACACAATATATTTAAAGTCAACATGCGTTGAAATAGTAATGTTACGATAAAGAAACTAGGTATTTACATCATTTCAAGATATATTACACTATTTGTAATGCACGTCACTTTTTATAGTGGTACGTCACTGTTCTTTACTTCCGATAGCTTGATGACTGAACAAAACTCACATGTGATCAAATCGTGAACTATTATAATAAATATAGGAAAAAAAACTCCATATCATTCCATGGATTAACCGTGCGGGTGCGGGGCCAAGGCGTTGCAGGGAGAGGAGCCCGAAGTAGTGCCTGGGTCTTGCGATTCAAATGTGGTCTTAAGAGGCTCCTTTAATATGCACAAACGTTTACTGTCCAAGCTCTCCCTTACCTCTCACCTCGCTCAACTCTCATTATCTACCCAATTTTAAAAAGAATATCAAGTGTCATTTTGAACCCATAATTATCTCCAACTATGAAATACTTTCAACTATACCTATGGCATCAAAAATAACGTATAAAATTTAACGTTCCACATTTCATTTTATATTCCTAAAGGAAGCCAAACGCATCTACTTACTACGTACTCGTATAATAAATATAGCTTCAGCAATACATGTATTCATAAAAAACTTGATATCCTGTGATTGTATAAGATGACCTTTTAACCATCTGCCTGGCATACTAAACTAATTTAAGACACGAAAGGAATGCTAATAATATGACTTTACTATGAAGTCCATAACGGACGGAGTCCTTTTACTATCGGTGTTTAATACATATTTATAAAGAGTTTAAGTAATATATTCTTAGTGTTATTCATATTCAGGAACCAAAAAACATTTTTAGGATACGTATGAAAAATTTGAACGTAGCGGGATTCGAAACCGCGCCTCTTAGAAATCGTCCAAGCGGTATAGCCACTAAGCCATACGTACGCGCGCGATTATACTGTTTCCGAGAGACGCAGGTTCGAGTCTCGCTGCATACAATTTTTTATACATTATCTAAAAAAAAGTTAAAACGTGTTTTTGTAAACATATTCAACATTTGTATAATTGTGTGCATTTCGTTAAATGGCAAACTCAGTATACTATAAAGAAAATACTAAAATTGCACTAATCTTCATATAATAATATTAAATATAATGGCTTAGTGCAGTAATTTTCAATTAGTAACACTTTACTCTAGTCGTGATGCAAAGTAACTATTTACAACTAACGCTTTTTGTAATATGTTGTGTACAGATGTTCGAAGGTCGCAGATTCGAATATTGTGAGTTTTCAAAACTTTGTTATTAAAATAAGGCACCGAGAAGCATAAGCGTAGAAAATTAAGTGAAAAGGTGAATAATTCAACATTAAGTACTCTATGTTTACTTGTCACACTTTGTTTGTACGAATGTTTTCAAATTTTAAAAATTCAAACAACATTCAAAATTTATTTGTGGTAAAACAAAGTTTAAGAAATACATTTTCATAATAAAGCAAAGAAAAATTATGTAAATAACAGTGAAAAATAATACTACAGTTACTATATGTTATTTTCCCCTTTATGGTCATCTTTTTAGTATAAAGTGGCTACGTCTGTATTGTCAAAGTCAAAGTCAAATAATTTTATTCAAAATAAGAAGTTACAAGCTTCATTTTTTGAACGTCAAATAATTTACCACCGGTTCACTAAATTTAATGCCTCAGACCTGAGAAGAACCGGCGCAAGAAACTCAGCGGGACTATTTTTTTATTTATTTTTTTTTTATATTCGACAATGGTTTACAATTCTTTATTATTGGCAATGATACCTTTGAAACAGACTGGAGCGAGCATTTCATTCCCAAGGTGTGTTATCATTTATAAAATCACTAATTAGGTAATAACCTTTAACACACAAACGTCTTTTTACAATTTTTTTAAATTGTAAAATGGAAAGTTCTCGGACGTTTTCTGGGATCCTATTGTAAAAGTATACACATTGTCCCATAAAAGAATTGCGGACTCGATGCAATCGAGTTACAGGCGCTGCAAGTTTAAGCCTATTTCTTGTATTTATATTATGTGCATCGCCAACTTTGTTAAAATTATTAATATTTTTCTTAACATACAGTACATTTTCAAAGATGTACTGAGAGGCAACTGTTAAAATATTAATTTCCTTAAATTTTTGTCTTAAGGAATCTTTAGGGCCTAAGTTATAGATTGCACGAATAGCTCGCTTCTGCAGGACAAAGATCGAATTAATAGCGGCTGCATTACCCCACAGTATAATGCCATAGGACATAATACTATGAAAGTAGCTAAAATAAACAAGACGTGCCGTTTCCACGTCAGTCAATAATCTAATTTTTTTAACCGCGAAAGCTGCTGAGCTAAGTCTATTCGCCAATCCGTCAATATGAGGTCCCCACTGTAACTTGGAGTCTATGGTGATACCGAGAAATACCGTAGAATCAACAGGATCCACGGCTTCACCATTCAACAGTACATTGGCTTTAACAATTTTTGTATTAGGCGTTCTGAAAATGACGCATTTAGTTTTTTTACTATTCAATAGTAAGTTATTAGCACTAAACCAATGTACTATTTTAGTAAGAGCATTGTTTACATCGTCATAAACATTTAGACACCTTTTCATTTTAAATATTAAGGAAGTATCATCAGCAAACAATACTATATCATGGCTCTTTCCGACAAGATATGGTAAATCATTTATGTATATTAAAAAGAGGAAAGGACCAAGAATAGACCCCTGTGGGACCCCCATATTGATTAGTGATCCAGGAGATTTCTTGCCATTTACATCAACCCTCTGAATCCTGTTACTTAAATAAGAGGCCAGAAGATTGAGTGCACGTCCTCTTATACCGTAGTGGTGTAGCTTCATGACCAACGTAGAGTGCTGAACGCAGTCAAATGCTTTGGACAGGTCACAGAATATACCAAGAGCATCCTGCGATTCCTCCCAAGCCTCATAGATACTTTTTAAGAGATTTATACCAGCGTCAGCAGTAGAACGACCCTTAGTAAAGCCATACTGTTTTTCATGCATAAGATTATGTAAATCAAAATGCATTAATATTTGATTTAAAATAATTTTTTCAAAAATTTTACTGAATGAGGGTAGCACAGATACTGGTCGAAAGTTATTGGGGTCTGATGTGCTACCCGATTTAAATATCGGTATGACTTTACTAAATTTCATCAGGTCAGGAAACACACCATACTCTATACAATTATTGTATATATTCGCAAGGTAAGGAGCAATAGCGTCTATTATATAACTAATCAGCTTCACAGAGATACCCCATAGATCCGATGTTTTTTTGATATCTAGGGAATTAAATGTCTTTACAATG
>JAKGSA010003054.1:0-11195 GCA_033558755.1 Philaethria dido
TATAATTAATATGCTGAGTTCAGACCATTGCGGACAGTTAGCTTCCTTTTTCTTTTGTAACAATAGAATTAATAAAAATAATAAAATTGTATGTGTGCCGATGACATCTGGCCGTGTAGAAAAGTTTGGAAGTAATATAATAGCAAAACTTAAATATTTAAATCATAATAACAATCCAAACATTTTATATGAAAAGTTTTTTAGTGTCATTAAAAATGAGTACAATGCTATATTTACTTCCAAAACTGTAAATTTCAGGGGTTTCTTGTCGTTTAGTGATTGGGCGACGATTGGAATTTATAAGAGTAGACAAAGGTTATATGATCTTTATAGTGAAAAAACATATAACCACCAAGAATCTTTTAAAAATTATGTTAGGAATTATTCAAAATTGTTTAAAAAAGTATGTTCCATGGCAAAATCCTTACACATTAAAAACAAAATTAAAAACTCTTTAGATAAAATTAAAATGACATGGAACATAATAAATTGTGAGGCTGGAAGGGCGAAGAATCGCAACTGTGAATTTAAATTAAATATTGATAATAGTTTAACCAGATCCGATCAAGAAGTTGCGTGTGCATTTGAAAAATTCTTCGCTGATATTCCGGTTTCAACAACCAAAACTCTTATATCTTCCACAACCGTCGCTGAATCATTGCTTAAGGAGAGCGTACAGAAATGTGAAGTAGATTTTAAATTTAAATCAGTCAGCTCAAGAGACATTGTAAAGACATTTAATTCCCTAGATATCAAAAAAACATCGGATCTATGGGGTATCTCTGTGAAGCTGATTAGTTATATAATAGACGCTATTGCTCCTTACCTTGCGAATATATACAATAATTGTATAGAGTATGGTGTGTTTCCTGACCTGATGAAATTTAGTAAAGTCATACCGATATTTAAATCGGGTAGCACATCAGACCCCAATAACTTTCGACCAGTATCTGTGCTACCCTCATTCAGTAAAATTTTTGAAAAAAATATTTTAAATCAAATATTAATGCATTTTGATTTACATAATCTTATGCATGAAAAACAGTATGGCTTTACTAAGGGTCGTTCTACTGCTGACGCTGGTATAAATCTCATAAAAAGTATCTATGAGGCTTGGGAGGAATCGCAGGATGCTCTTGGTATATTCTGTGACCTGTCCAAAGCATTTGACTGCGTTCAGCACTCTACGTTGGTCATGAAGCTCCACCACTACGGTATAAGAGGACGTGCACTCAATCTTCTGGCCTCTTATTTAAGTAACAGGATTCAGAGGGTTGATGTAAATGGCAAGAAATCTCCTGGATCACTAATCAATATGGGGGTCCCACAGGGGTCTATTCTTGGTCCTTTCCTCTTTTTAATATACATAAATGATTTACCATATCTTGTCGGAAAGAGCCATGATATAGTATTGTTTGCTGATGATACTTCCTTAATATTTAAAATGAAAAGGTGTCTAAATGTTTATGACGATGTAAACAATGCTCTTACTAAAATAGTACATTGGTTTAGTGCTAATAACTTACTATTGAATAGTAAAAAAACTAAATGCGTCATTTTCAGAACGCCTAATACAAAAATTGTTAAAGCCAATGTACTGTTGAATGGTGAAGCCGTGGATCCTGTTGATTCTACGGTATTTCTCGGTATCACCATAGACTCCAAGTTACAGTGGGGACCTCATATTGACGGATTGGCGAATAGACTTAGCTCAGCAGCTTTCGCGGTTAAAAAAATTAGATTATTGACTGACGTGGAAACGGCACGTCTTGTTTATTTTAGCTACTTTCATAGTATTATGTCCTATGGCATTATACTGTGGGGTAATGCAGCCGCTATTAATTCGATCTTTGTCCTGCAGAAGCGAGCTATTCGTGCAATCTATAACTTAGGCCCTAAAGATTCCTTAAGACAAAAATTTAAGGAAATTAATATTTTAACAGTTGCCTCTCAGTACATCTTTGAAAATGTACTGTATGTTAAGAAAAATATTAATAATTTTAACAAAGTTGGCGATGCACATAATATAAATACAAGAAATAGGCTTAAACTTGCAGCGCCTGTAACTCGATTGCATCGAGTCCGCAATTCTTTTATGGGACAATGTGTATACTTTTACAATAGGATCCCAGAAAACGTCCGAGAACTTTCCATTTTACAATTTAAAAAAATTGTAAAAAGACGTTTGTGTGTTAAAGGTTATTACCTAATTAGTGATTTTATAAATGATAACACACCTTGGGAATGAAATGCTCGCTCCAGTCTGTTTCAAAGGTATCATTGCCAATAATAAAGAATTGTAAACCATTGTCGAATATAAAAAAAAACAAAAAAAAAATAGTCCCGCTGAGTTTCTTGCGCCGGTTCTTCTCAGGTCTGACGCATTAAATTTAGTGAACCGGTGGTAAATTATTTGACGTTCAAAAAATGAAGCTTGTAACTTCTTATTTTGAATAAAATTATTTGACTTTGACTTTGACTTTGAGTTAAGATCTGACGAGTAGTTTTTGAGTCATTAGTAATAATTTTACTTTATAGTGCATTTTATTCGAACTCCGATATCTTTTTTTTTTATAATCTTAATTTTTTTTTTTAGAGGAAGTTACATTCCATTATTTATTTTCAAATTTATATTTAATTATCTAACTTTGTATCATTATATTCTATTTTAAATACGCTTGTACTATTTGCACCAGTATCTCTAGCTAATATTATTTCTAACAATAAGAAAAAGAATCATTAGGCAATAAAACATTTTACTTACTAAATAATTAAAAAAAATAACATTCACACACTTATACGTATAAAAAATTGAACGCAGCAAGATTCGAACCCGCGCTCTTGAAAACCGTCATAAAATTATTTAATTTTCAAAATCTACACTCAAAAATATATTCCAAATTATGCAAAAATACATATAGATGCTTGCAACAATAATCTTCCCTAAATATCTGACCCCATTATAAGCAGTCCATCCTATCAAATTTATAAATAGATACAGTCATAGTCATGCTGAGTCAGAATTAATTACCTTTAACGAATCAGTTTAATTAAGTATTGAAGTTTCGTAGTAAGCAAAATAACACGACTTGTTAATGAATTTAAAGCTTGAATGGAATTTATTTTGAAAGAGGAAGTAATATTCTAAAAATGTTTTCATAGCGCCATTAAGTTGAAAAATTCATCATGAATGTATTATTTTATGTTTTTGCGGAGCCTTGAATGAAGCCAAATATACTCTTTTATTTATATAACTAATTAACGTTGTATAAAAGTTTATTAAACATTAAATGTTAAGTATATATAGCAAAATACAATTACTGGTAGTATATTTTATTAAAGTGTTTTATATGATTTGGACGAGTCATTTGTGACTGTTACCTATCTATTTCTTTTTTAACTTCACGCTGAATCCCGCATTTAGCAGGGTAAGCAGACAGAACCTGAGAACCTAGTGTTAAGACACTCCGTTCTCTTTCAACAATTCCGTTCCCCACTTTCCGCCAGATTGAGGCATTGCGTGCTGAGTGGCGGAACTCAACGCCTATCTATTTTGAAAGAAGAAAAATAAAATTTTCGTATAATAATGGCTTTCAATATCAAAACAGCACAACTAGATGTTTTTCAGCCTGTATGTATCCCTTGAATATTACTTAAAATTGAAATTCGGAAAAATATTACATCTGATATGGATGAGGGTTTCCATTGTTAACCAATATTTATAAGTTACAAAAACAATCATTAAAACTAAATGAAGCTTTACGCATATTCCCTTTATACAGCTTAAAAAAAGGCAACCTACTAACTAGGCTAAGGAAGGCTGGCGAAACGCTGCCTTTTGTCTTACCGAAGTGTAACAATAAAAAAGTAAATATAGCAAAAACTATATTTAAAAACGACGGTTATGTGTTCGATATGCACTCGGCGAAAAATCCCCGAGTGCATATCGAACCCATTACCGTCGTTTTAAAAGTCAAATATTACCCCACTATGCCATGACAGCTTCAAAAATTATCGTAACACAAAAATATAAATCTTTTCTATACAAAAAAATTAATAATAAGTATAATTAATTACAGGAATCGCCACGATCTAATGACTTGGGGAGATCGTTTCACAGAGAAAGAAGCGGACTATGCTTTGGACGAGGCACCTACCATTCAGAAAGATGGCTACAACTTCATAGATTACAAGCAGTTTTGTAGCAAACTGTGTGGTCTTAAGAAACCTGATAAAAAAGCTTTGGAAGTCTAAAAAGGTTGATATAATCCCAGGCTATATGATTTATATTGCATAAAAACTGATATTCACATTATTATGAATTGTATTGCGTAAAATACGCAAAAAGTGATTTTAACGCTTTTCAAATGCTAATCTGTTTTTGTTAATTTTATGAAAAAATAAATTATATTGTTTTCTGTTTATTTCCTATAATTTCGCCTGTGTAATTTTGTATCTAAGTATAGACAACAGAATTAATCGATTTTGGCTAATTACCACCTCTATATACCACCGTCTATATGCCACCTTGACGCCCAAAAATATAGGCACAAAACTTTTTTTTAACATAACCATTAAAAAAATGAATAATTCTTTGTTAAATATACACATACATTTATAAAAATATTATAAGCAGACTCCGCTTTATCCCGCATAGCGTAGGAGTCACAGTAAACCTAGTTTCGATATAGTGGCAAGGTTCGCCACTCCCCTAATCTAATAATAAAAATATTCCAATAATGAAAAAATAAAAAAAAAGAGGAACAAGTTGTTGACTGAGATCTATCAAAAATGTTGCTAACAGAGATACTATGACTAGCAATGTCTTAAAAAAATATTGATTTTTGTTAAAGAAAAATTTTAGTACGTCAGTTGTTTGAAAAAACTACTTAAGTTTTCATTAAAATTAAGAGTTTAAGTAAAAGCACTTTATAGTGCTTCATGTGAAAAAAGATTTTCAAAAGAAACTAAAGAAAATACGGACGACATCAAATTCGCTGTTTTTGTGATGTCTTTCATGTCTAACGTGACTTTAATGCTGTTACTATTAGTTCTTTCCAAAGTAATCATATTATCGCTAAAAGTGACGGATAAGTAACAAGAGAATGCCTAGCTAAGTTTTAGGTTGACGTTTCCTAACACGCTTAATCCGATTTCCATGTTTCTACAACCAAAGCTTATTAAAAAGAAAATTCCAAGATGTTTTACCCTCTTAGAGAGAGTTCTTTATAAGTTGATATTTTTTTATTATTTACAAATGCCTCAATTCAGCGGAAAGTGGGGAACGGAGTGTCTTAACACTAGGTTCTCAGGTTCCCTTTGCCTACCCTGTATTTGTGGTATATAGCGTGAAGCTAAAAAAAAACTAGTAACTATGTCACTTCTCTATTTCTTTTTTCTAAATTCCAATTCTAAAACGTTAATCATAAAGTCTCGAAGGACGCAACGATATAGTAATAAAATTCAAAATAAGCTACTAAAGTATTTCAGAAGAGCTTGGATTTAACATGAGCACGACGTCGTCCCCTTGTGAATTGTTTCCTAATAGCTAGTTTTACTATCGAGATTATACAAAACGTGACGTTAGGTAGCTTTTTCGAATATTCCTTTTTATTTCTTTTTTTTAACTTCACGCTGTATCCCGCACATAGCAGGGTAGACAGAGGAGACCTGAGAACATAGTGTTACGACGCTCTGTTCTCTTAAGATTTCCGTTAGCCACTTTTTGCTGAATTGAGGCATTGCGAGCTGGATAATGGAACTCAATACCGCGTTTTGCCTTGTTACCAGAGTGAGAGAATAAAAATACTAAATGTTAATATAATAAATATTTAATATTTTCATTTCCTTGAAATTGAATCCATAACCTGTCGCGTTTACAGTCACACGCTTGTAACTCTTTGCCACGACTGGCCTCTTAAGTTGAAAAACATGAAGACAAGTAACATTATATTCTCTCTGCTTACAATTTATGTACTAAAGGTGAATACATCACTCAGCACTCAATGCCTCATTTCAGCGGAAAGTGGGGAACGGAAATATTATAAGAGAACGGAGTGTCTCGGGTTTTTTTTTCTTCTCCCTCTGCCTACCTTGCTATGTGCGGGATACAGCGTGAGGCAAAAAATAACCTAGATATTATAATAATATTTCAATGAAGTAATAGATTCTACACACGTTACATGAAATTAAGGTTAACACTTTAGACTAAAACATATTTAACCTACGTTCCATTATATTTTAGCTGAAAAAAGTCTTTTTAAAAGCACAGATATTTGTGGTAAGCTTTATTATGTTTGTTACCTCTTTACTGCTACGTTCATGTGGGTTGTGGAATATGGGGTACATTTCAATTACATTATTACTAATGCGCCCTACTGAGATAGATATTTATTTTTACGCTTGGATAATTTCTTTTTTTATATGTCGTTGTTAAGTCTATGGGATATTAGGGGTGGTGCATCACCTTTAGTGAATAGCATGTTTTTTTTTAATCTTTTAAAAGGTTATTAAAAACGCTTTAACCTCTCGTGGCACAGAGGCACAAGCAAAAGTGACTGTAAACGCGATGAGGTTGTGGGTCTGACTCCACTCCAGCAAATGTAAAATTTAGTACTTTCATTTTTGGGTTTGCAACAAGGCAAAGCGCAGTGTTGAGTTCCACCGCTCAACACGCAATGTCTCGATCTTCGCGGAAAGTGGGAACTGAATTGTTGAAAGAGAATGAAGTGTGTTAACACTCCAGTTCTTTGTGTGGTTTCCTCTGCCTACCCTACTATGGGCGCGGGATACAGCGTGAAGTTAAAAACTATTTATATAGTTACTACGTGACTGGATTACAAAGTATTTGAAATAAACTTGTTAAATAACGAATTTAAATAATCTTAATTAAATTCAATAGTCGAAATCTCGATATTTTATATAAAATGACGAACCGGTAAGGAAAATCATAGTACGTTATTAATTTAAAAAAGTTATTCCCTAAGAACATCTCTGTCTAAAACAAGTTTCAGGTCTGGTTCCTCTCTCAATACGAAACAGAAAGGTTTCTTTTTTTTTTTTTTTTTTTTTTTTTTTTGAGGTGATAACGGATGGCAAACGATAGAAGGACCACCTGATGGCAAGTGGTTACCTTCGGCTCATGAACATCTACAAAACTCAGAGATGCTGTAGATAAAAGCCTAAATCTACAGAATACAGATGTAAAGGAGACAATGTAGTAGTCCACATCGGAACCTCACGCTGGATTTCAAGTGATGGGTGGTATGTAAAAATTCCAAGCCTTACATCATTGAACTGAACACATCATAAGATATGGTTCGTCTTTGATATGATAGTGGAGTCAGTGAGCTGTGACGGAGGACGAACCCTACCACCAAACATATATACAACGTACGCAATATTGAACTATCAAATGTCAAGGCATTATATTAAAAAGATAGACGAAAGTATGACGTTTCCCCAACTTTGCTTCAATGATCCTAGAATATGTAAAAAGGAAAGAAGATGTAAATATACTCACTCGAGATCTCCTTTAAATACATCAAAGTCTGTGAACATTAGTTCGACAATTTGATGTGGGGCGGCGATGAACGTGTATAACAGACAGATGTCTTTTGGATAGGGTATCGGGTAGTCGGGACTGCTGAAACTGCCTTTTTCTTTGCCGTATGTTGATGTGAAGCGTATACAGGAACAACCTGCAAAAAGTAATAAAATATTATTTTTTTTAATTATCTTCTTGAAATTATATGTAGAATGAGGCCTTGGACATAGCGAGCCAACGACCCAAGTGGCCGCTAGTCCCTAGCGCTGTTTCGAACTCCTTTTTTCGCAACGCGATGGGCCCGGCACCCACATAGTGAATTCATGAAATGTTAAGGAGTTTCTTTTCTATTGTATCATAGGAATGTGTATTAGGAAAAATCATTACAGTAAAAAGTCCCTGTGAGTAGTCCTGTTCATTGTTTTAATTTATACGTTTAGGTAATATTTTAATATGTATGTTACATAATATTTTAATAGTAAATTCAAAGTAGCGCTGGCTAATACGTGTAATTTATGGAACAATCTATTCCTATTCTATAGAAATAAGACTGGAGTACCGTTTGCCAGTTTCCGAACGATTTTGAGACATTGTGTACTAAGTGACGAACCTCAACGCCGCGCTTTATCTTCCCAGAGTGTAGAAATTAAAATAATTCCCCGAATGGGAATCCAACCTGCAACCAGTCACGTTTACTGACATACACTAGAAGCCAAAGACAGACAAATAACTTAACAATCACAAATAACTAAGCTACACGACAACTATAATAAACGAACATCATTATTTTCCCGAACACTTTTTTTACCAACGTTGTATGAATTGTTAAAAACGGATTTAAATTTTTCGTTCTAGAAATTTCTTTTCACAGTCTGTGTTTTAAAGCTTCAAACAAAAGGCGACTGAATTTTAGCTCCCTTAAATATTTGAGTAACGCCTGAGGCCGTTTCGAAATTAGAACCGTGGATGATTACTCGGGTAGAAGTGTTGTATAATCGCCGGTTGAAGCCAGCCACCGGAAATTGGGACGGCTTGACCACGCCATCCGGCATCATGAGATATACACCCCTTATGATATAGACGATGCATTTCATATTGATTAAAGCCAAAGCCGAAAATTGGCATGGTCTAACCACACGACTCGGGTTCCCTATTCAGCTGATATAATATGGAAGCGTGTTTCTGGTTAGAAATTGCTTATGAAATGTTTACGCATCTTAAGTTATTGTATCGTTGAAAGAGTCCTCACTTCCTGTTCTTTTAAGATATTTATGTGTTTTATATTATAACAATATAAGAAAGCAATAAAAAATATTTTTGTCCAAATTTGAGACATTGCGTGTTTGGCTTCGGAACTCAACGTGATTTGAGTTACCAAAACGGAACAATTTAAAAAAAATATCATTCCTCCAAGTGGGAATCGAATCCACAACCCTCACATTTGCAGTTAGACGCCGTTCTACTGCGCTATGATGGTTTCAAACTATACTTTATATTTTATATCATAAATTATAATACTTCCATAAAGATAATTATTTAACCTAATTTCCCAATTAAGTCAAAGATGTCGTTTGGCACAAAAACCAAGTATCTAAAGGGCTTCAATAGGTTAGCTGCCAACAGAGTTCATTGAGTAAATGAAGATCAAGCACAAAGGAAAGAGCTACTTTATTTGGATTAAATGAACCGTTCGAAAACGTTATTCATAGAGCTTTTTTAATATTGACACCCTAAAAAACTTTGTAATATATTTCAATATCTAAATACTTATACATAAATTTAAAATTTTATTTGATGGTGAAGATTTTACTATATGCACGCAAAAAAGAATATATTTGTCAATTTAGGTGATTTTCTAAAAATAAAAAAAATAGATATAATATACATTCTTCTCATATACGATTATTTAACTACTGAAATTATTTGTACGTGAAATACAGTACAAGTACCTACCAGATGCAAATGCTAATTTCAAGAATAATTCCGTTGCCTGCCTGCCCTGTATGGTTATATAGTTACTAGTATTAGTACTACGTTGGTTTCCGCCTCCTAACATACGATATAAAAAAGTACAGAAAGAAGAGATCTCTAAGATCTTAATTATACGTGACATGGAAGATATTATGTAATAGTTTAAAAAAATACAATTTTCTATGTAAAATATTTAATATCCAAACAGTAACTGAAATGTATTGTGCGATGAAAATCAAAAAGGGTATAAGAGCGAAACACGAATACGTCAATCATCGAAAAATTGGTTCATTCATCAGAAAAACGAAACAAGGGTTACATTTTAGCTGTTGATGCGGTTTTTCATAAATTTAAATTCTTTTGTTAAAACATTTTGTATGTGAGCCAGCAAAAATTTAGTTAAGTTAAAATTTGTTCAGTACAATGAGTTTTGTGTAATTTGATTGACATAGATACTTTGCCTGTTTCGCGTTATTAAGCAGTATATAAAAATAATTAAAAAATAATAAAAATTATACTTAATACTTCTATAATAATTCTATATTTTCTTAAATATAGAATTATATAGAATTATTATTATATATAAGTAAATATTACGTTCAGTGCAAAATAATATATTTACTTGTACAATAGTGAATGATAGTATTAACTTAACCATTCAGTCAATATTATAAAATAAATTGTGTTTTAAAAAGAAATATGAGTATTTTTCTTAGTTCTAACAATAATATCTCATACATACATACATACATACTTAGCTTCACGCTGTATGCCGCATACTGCAGGGTAGGCAGAGGGAACGTAGTGTTAAGACACTCCGTTCCCCGCTTTCCGCCAAATTTAGGCATTGCGTGCTGAGTGGCGGAACTCAACGCCGCACTTTGCATTGTTTTTTTTTTTTTTTTATACCACGACGGTGGCAACAAGGCACACGGCCCACCTGATGGTAAGTGGTTACCGTGGCCTATGGACGCTTGCAACACCAGGGGCATCACTTACGCGTTACCGATCCTTCAAAAACCTATTTATTCCCCTTTTGAAGAACCCCATATACCAAGAAAATATTCCTTGTTACCAAGCCCAGGGAATGAAAATCCATTTCCTGGAGTGGGAATCGAACCCACAACCTGTCGCCTTTAAAGTAGCACGCATGTGCCTCTGCGCCACGACAGGCAACAATATCTCATGTTACACAAAATGTTACTACATATATAGGACGAGAAAAACACCGGTATTTTTTTTATTATTTTCGTTGCATTGTTTACTTATGGCTTATAGAAGTGCGTGTGCACTTGTGGGAGTGTGTCTAGAGAGCGTGTACTTAAGAACGAAGGCTACAAAGCAGTTTCGAGAGGATAGAGTACTAAGTCATATGTATGATATAATATTAACAATTGTGTATGTGTGCTAGCTAATATATCCAAATAGAACAATATGAGAAACTATTGCTTTTTGGTAGTCAGTCTAAATCCATTCGTAGCGTAGACTGCTTACTCGAATATATTTTATGAGTTAGGTGGCGAATTATAAATATTTTTATGTACAAAAATAATTGTAATCAAAATATAGTAGTACTTAGTATATAATACATATTTGTTGACTATAAGCAGAAACACAACTGACCGTGATCGACATATACGAGGTGTGTTCAAAAAGTAAGGTGACTTTTCAAATTTGG
>JAKGSA010003055.1:0-11190 GCA_033558755.1 Philaethria dido
TATAAACAAAAGAGAAACAAAACAAAGATTATTATTTGTTGAGAGCTTTAGTTAAGTAATAGTTAGGCAATGCTTTATTGAAGTAGATAGATAGGTACACCCGTGCGAACATTGTAGGACTATCAGATTGATGAACCGACACATTCATTTGTCAATCGTCAGATTTACAGTTTGTGAACATTTGATAAGGTAATTTAATATATTAATATACTTTAAGATAGATGGAGAGACTATTGGAGAGTTGCTTTATCGGGTGGATTTGATCTAGTGAAAGTTTTATCTATTCTTATTACTTAAGGTGTTTATGAAAATGTATGTGTTTTTGTAAATTTTAGTAAGAAATTCATTTACCTTTTTAGCAAACGATTATAGCTTAATATGCTACCAATTAAGTGTATGTAGTATGATTTTATAAGTAAAGCAAAATATTTTCTATAGAACTCTTCAAAAACGATGACTAAAAGTGAAAATAAAAAAAAATGCTTCAAATTATCCAAAATCTATTTAAGTAAAGAAACAGTTGAGTTTTTGAATGCTGCCCTTTTTCACTTTTGGCCTGTATGCAGACATTGTATACCCGGGTGGCAAAACCTAAAGCCGTTTCCCTAACCAGACCCTGCAACACTTTGGTTTAATTAATATAAAGATAATAAATTATCCCTCGAATAATATTCGAATTCACTTACTTCGAATGCATCACTTATACTTACGTATAGCAAAGTATCTTAAATGATAAAATAATTGTAAAAGTTTTATAACAAACGGTATACGCCACTCATAATGGAATTTAATAAATTACTAAGATATAATATTTATAGCTGTTCAGACTGTCATTTATTTCAATTGATTTAACATTATATTCAGTAAAAAGGCAATAAAATTATATTTAATTGGCACAGTTAAACGTTTTTATGCTAAAAATTATGTATAATATTGTGTAATTTATTAAACGGTATACTTAGTATTCGCCATAAAGTAAATGGAAGACATCCGATCCGTTTCCTTTTCTATTAATGGAACTTTAACTGTAAGCACATTTGGTTGTGGGTTCGATCCCCTCTGAGGGGATTGAATATTTTTAAATCATTTTCATTTCTCCGGTCTGGTAAGAAAAAATACAACGTTGAGTTCTTTATTTTTATGAATTTGTCCGCCTGGAATTTTTATGAATTCTGAATCCGGGCAGAATGTGGAGAACAGTGTTCTTTAATATTAAGTTCTGACAGGCAAGTAAAGTAGCAATGTTAATTACCTCTATTAATAGTGAAATGTAGCGACTTATCTTTGTTATTTTTTTATATCCCAACACACTTCTTTATGTATTTAGACTATGGAAATCAAAATTCTATAAAATTAATTCAATTGAATCAAAATCGAAATCACATCAAGACATATTCTAATTAATATCACGATGCGCCTGTCGTGGCTCAAAGGCACAAGCGTGTGACTGTAAACGCGACAGGTTGTGGGTTCGATTCCCACTCCAGGAAATATAAAAGTTTAGTATTTTCATTTCCTGGGTTTGGTAACAAGGCAACGTTGAGTTCTGCCACTCACCACGCAATGCCTCAATTCAGCGGAAAGTAGGGAACGGAGTGTCTTAATACTAGGTTCTCAGCCTTAGGTTTTATAACCTAAAATCCCGTCTTTCCCGTTTTCCTAGGAATTTCTAGAATTTCTAGAAATCTACATGTAGATTTCTATCATCATCATTCTACATGTAGAAATCTACATGTATATTTGGCATGCCAAATATCAGCTTTCTATGGTCATTAGTTTCGCCTGTATCTGCCAGTTTCTATGTAATCCAAGTGTTTTAAATACATATATACATTTTGGACGATAAGTTTTTTCAAATTTATTTTTTACGCATAATCAAAAACATGAACAAGGTGCATGAAAGAACAAATTACGTATTTTAAATTGGTATATAAATAGAGCTTATTAATGATAATATGACTTTATATGTTTTTAAAACTACAATGTAGTCTAAACTAATCTTTATGTATTTAAATTTATAATTTTAACAACTCTATTATAATTGACAATTTGAATCCTTACTAATATTATAAAAGCGAAAGTAACTCTGTCTGTCTGTTACGCTTTCACGGCTAAACCACTGAACCGATTTTGATAAAATTCGGTATGAGGATAGAACTGAACTTGAGAAAGGACATAGGATAATTTTTATTGCGAAAAAAATAGTAGAAAGGGTTGAAATAGAGGATGAAAGTTTGTATGGAAGTTCCTTATTGTCAAACATAAAATCATGTAAGATTGTTTAACTGTTTACAACTTTTACACCTAAACCACTTAACCATTTTTGACAAATAGTCTAGACCTTGGGAAAGACTATAGTCTACTCCTTACCATGTCGCGCGATATAACCGATTTCCACACTTGGGCGAAGCCGCGAGGCAAAGGTAGTTTTTAAATAAAAACTTTGCAATATAATAAAGTCACTATACTATTAAGTAATTAAAAAACTACTCTAGATTATTTACGAGTAATATGGATAAAATTCATGTGGAGTTATTCGGTGTTGGATTTGCAGGAATTAATTTAATTATTCCGACAGACCTGACTGTCTATTACTAATATGATTAATTAACAAAGTTATAAATTGTAAACGCTCTGGATCTGATATAGCTGATATTACAAGTTTCCTTGACTTGGAAGTAATCAAGTTTGACTTCATTAAATAAGTCCCAGATAACTGGTGTGCGGTAGGTAAATACAGCGGAAAGATTAACGAGGATAGGCAGATCGAATAGCACGATGGTTTTATTGGTTTTGGTACTGAGTGTCCCAGAAGTAATACTGGTATTAAAAATATAAATAATGTTAGAAAGCTACGTTTAGCTATAGAGACCATCGTGGCGCAGTGGACAGTTGACGAGAATCGCGATCGATCGATCGAATGGGGTCGTGAGGTTCGTTTCCCATTCACGTTAAAATAAAATATTGTATTTTTTATTTATATGCTCCTGTGAATCAAAAGACAAGAGGCATAGTGTTAGATTTCACCTCTTAACACACGCAATACGCTAAACATCAGCCTGAAAATATTTATATATATTTACTTGTTTTAAGTTTAAAGAACATACTGAGATTGAAGGCTCATAATCATTCGAGGGTAAATATGTATACTTCAAATATATTTCTTTTTATGACCTAGTTATACAAAATATTTTAAAACAAAAATCCACTTTTATTTTGAAGCATAAACTACACAAAGAGCAGGACAGATTGTTGCTATACATTGCGGCAGTGCAGTTAAAAACCGTGCGCCCTGGGACGTAATGGCGGTTTTTTTATCAAGAAAGTTAGAAAGGTTACCAACTACATGTTGTCCGGTGTTGTTTCTTGTCTATTTGTACGTAGATCTGCGCGTTGTTTCTTTCAAGGGCTGACCAGAGAACACAAATTATTTAGTGGTGCGAATTGTATGAAAGCGATTTTTACTTTAGTTATATTTATACTCAATAAAAAATTAAATGTATCTCAAACCTACGAGTTCCTCAAATATGCCTACTAATTAAAAAAATATGATAATGTTTAAAAACATCATTATTGACAAAAATACCGTTATTTCGTTATCTTTCCACTGTAGTTGCAGTCGATATTTTTTTTAAATGGATAAAGCTTTCCAAATTTAATTATTAATAATAATTTTAAATATTGTATTTATTTTCCATGACGATAATCTATGAACATTCGCATTCCTTACATTCATGCTTCTGTAGAACGCTACGAGCCACAAATATCTAATGATGTGTTCGGTCCGATGCATGTAAGCCAGGTTTTCCCTGTTCCCACCCATCCTTTCCCCATAATGTGGTGGATTCGATGGTTCACTGCCGCGGCCACTACATTTTCCTCTCCTCCCATCCTAGGTCGTGACGCTTTTGCAACTCCTCTGGTGTTGTAGATGTCCCACAGGCGAAAGTAACCCACTTACCATGAAGGCGGTCCTTGTGTCTTTGCCATCCTTTGTCAATAATAATAATAATAGTTAAGTAAAGGCGTCGGTGCGTCTACAGAAAAACAGCTTATTGTTTATTTTTTAGTTTTAGCAGATACCAGTATCCACTATAGAATGGACTCGACTGAAATTCCGAATTCAGTCCAATGTTGCCACTACAAAATGTACTACATTGGTGACCATTATCTGAACTATTTATCACCATAAGCCGAACTTTGATGATAAGGCAGTGTGTAAATGACTCAAAATATGTACACCGTCATTGATGAACTATTTTTAAATGATATTTTTTCATATTTTGCACTCACGTCGGCAGTGAGAATGTTAGTGGCACCGCAATCTCTATATTTTATAAAATGACTTTTATGGCCTTTTCAGAAATTTCTCTTATAGATAATTCGATTAAAGTAATCAAGCTTAGTTCAAATAGCTCTTTTAAAAGTAAAAGATTTTTTAATTATAAAAAAATACTAATTATGCTGGAGATTAGATACTTAATCATTGAGAAGTAATATTTTATATCTTATTAGTACAGTATTTGCATACTTAGAGCATAGACTATCTGAATTTTTTGTGGTCGATAAAGTAATTAAATTTAGACTTCCGTGATTTTAAGTTTTGTATCTCATTACCTGGAAGTAACGAATTAACATCGTGTTTACCTCCAAACCTGCTATTAAATTAATTCTATTTTTTATTATAACATATTGGTCAACTATAAAGAGAAAAACAAATTAAAGGGTTATTTTTTTTTGACAAATAAATTACTAAATATACACCATTTCTTATACTATTATTAAAATAGATATTGAAGAATAGCTTGCCATACTATGATAGCTGTAATTAGGCTTTATGGGACTAAGTTCGCATCAAAAAAACAATTATAATACCATTTAGCATTGTAGTGTACCCACTGCCATACATTACGTAGGTGGTTGTTTAGGTCGGTACAACCCAAGTGTTCTCTTGCGAAGAGTTATACCATTCCGTACGCCTTTCCAATGATGTGTCATTATAGTGCGAAAAATTACCAGTCATTATAACCATTTTTATTTCAAATATATAGTGATATAATATCAGTAGTAAAGTCTGTTCATTTAAAATCACTAAAATTTTATATAATATTTAATAATAAAATCGATATAATAATCAGATAATATTTAATTTCAATATTAAATTTAATATTTTAGTTTTGTTTAATTTTTTAACATTCATCTTTATTCCATCGAGCGATGCAAAAGGATTTTACTTGTTTTTACCGATTATGTAGCACTTTTTGTGATGTTAAGAAGAAAATCGCTTATGCAAACTGAAAATAGATTGCCTTGCATGGAAGGGTCACGAGGCTTTGTTCTAAGTCGTTTCTACGGTCAAAGTTGCACTCAGTGTACTACCGTCTCTATGGACTCTTTGGTTGCTTGTTTTACTTCTCGTGACATTTATTAGGGAGATAAATTATAAGAGATATGTGGCTAACAATATGTTAAGTTATATTTAGATTATACTCGTATATCGCCATTGTGACGTAGTTGTAAAGATAAAAATTTTACCAAGGAATTTTATTTATATTTTTATATACGTTTTTCTCCTATCTCGTTAGGAACTTAAGTAAAAGACAAAAGAGTTCTATATGTTTTAGTAGTAGACTTTATCAACACTTCGACTGTTTATAATATCCAAAAGTGACAGTACAGCAGTACGCGTAATTTGACATTTTAAATTACATTTTGAATGAACTCTGTTGTTTTCAAACTTCAGGATATGACTTTGATATATGAATAAAAAAATTAAATAATCTATTGTAATGGTGGTTAGATTTAGAACAACTGAGTCTGAATAATATAGCCCGCAACTTCTTTAGAGATTATAGCTGTCTTTATCCGTGAATGAATGTTTTCCTGTATGGAGGCAAGCACATACCTAAATTTCATATTAGTGTCAAGATCATTGCTTAGTAACTTAAGAGTTTAATGTATCTGTAATTAACTAAATGCATAGAGGAAAAATATTTAATTATAGGAGGAAATAAATTTAATTCAAATTTTATAAAATTTTCTTATTGAAATATTTCAAACATCGGTAATTTTTTTAGTAATAATAATAATAATAACCCCCCCGGGGGATCTCCTTGTCGTGGTGGGGGGGCTTATGGATATTAGGTACTGGTTAATAATTTATGTTACAACATCTAACACTCATTAAATAATCACTACAAAGGCCACTAAGAACTTGGCGAACCATATCCAAACTAACGATCCCAAACCCCTTTTTTGTACTATGGAAAGAAGTAATAAGAGATACAATTTACGGCCCCTTCCCGGAGTTCGCGGGGCGCACCTGGAGCCGACGCTGGGTGTCTCAGCTTACGGGCCGTCGGCGATGAGGAGCTGAACAGGCGGGCACTCATCGGGCTAGATCCCGAAAATAATACAGCCGGAAAAACATCATCTTTATCATCAAATTCACCAATTCATACTTTTTCATCATCCTCTTCACCCAACAATTCATTCGCATCGTCATCTACATCTTCATCTATTCATATGATTGTGGAGGATGTTGTACAGGAGGCAAATGCCAATGTATCTGTACCCACCTTCATTAACCCTAAGGTACGCAATAAATGGAGCAGAGAAATGAACGAATTCATCCTGCGTACGTACTTACTTCTCACATTGCTAGAAACTGATACAAAAACCTATCTCCTACCATTATATACAAAATTTATTGAACAATATCCTAATATGAAAGTTACCCGTCAACGTGTTGGAGATCAAAGAAGAGCCATAGTTCGTAATAAATTATTGCCCCAAACTACGATAGATAGAATATATGAAGAAGTAAAAAAAGAATTAGGAAATATATCAACCAATGATCACGAAAATCAAATAAATAATATGCAAAATTCACAAGGACAACGTATGAAATGGAGTGAAGAATATAATATAGCTATAATGAGATCATATTTTAGAATAACGTGCTTAGAAACCAATAAAACAGCCTATAGACAATATCTTCATCAAGATTTTGTTACGAGATTTCCATATTTATCACATATTACAGAGCAGAGAGTAGCAGACCAGAGAAGATCTATCGTTAAAAATAAGCTATTGTCCATGCAAAAAATTGAAGACATCAAAATTGAAATAGCATCAGAATTACAATCAATTAATCAAAAACAAATAGGTAGTCGATCAGAAATTAATTTTGTAAATATTACCAGAAAAATCAATGAACAAGTGGAAAATTTAGAGGATTATACCGATATATCACAAAATAATAATTATGATTCAGAGAAGCCAAATTTAATAGAAAGGAATAGAGAAATAGACAAGATTTTTAGTGAAAGTTTAGCATTCTTCACAGATATCGAACCTACCAAAAGAAATTATATACCCAAGCAGAAATCATCAAAAAAACTATCCCGTATATTACAATATATAAACACAGTGTCATTACCAGAAAAAATAAGTACAGATTTTCAATCGTTACAAACTATAATATATTGTGCGGCGTGGACAGCAGCAAATATGAATGGTGCAAAAATAAAACTTACACAAGATGTCACAGTAAGGAGATCAAAAATAAAGAAACCAAAATGGCAGGTCCGTCTAGAGAAAAAAGTGGAAGATTTAAGAACTAAAATAGGCCGATTGACTCAGTATATTAAGGGTAATAGAAGTAAAAAAGTAGTTTATCATGTAAACATAATTAAAAAAAGTTATAATAACATTCTACACATGAGGAACCAAATACACAACTATTCCATTTTCTTGATACACTTAAACAAAAACTTACACTCACAAACAGCAGATTACAAAGATACAAAACATGCACAGTGCGAAAGGCTCAAAATAATCAGTTTATTTCTAATGAAAGACAGTTTTACAGAAACTTAAAAACTTCTACTAACAAAAGTACTGAAAAGTCAAAATTAACTTCACCGACAGGAGATGATTTTCATAAGTATTGGGCCTCAATATGGGAGAATCCCGTTACACATAATTTTAATGCTGATTGGATTAGTCATGAACAAGTGCAATGTCAAAATAAATCAAGTATGCAATTTGAAAATATATCGCTTGAAACACTACAGTTAACCATAAAAAAATTAAATAATTGGAAGGCACCTGGTTATGATTTCATTCACAATTTTTGGTACAAAAAATTCACTCACACACATCTACATCTTCATAAACATATTAATAACTTCATTCAAAATCCGAATGATATGCCTGAATATATTTCCACCGGAATCACATATTTGATCCCGAAGGATTTAAATAGTCTGGAGGATCCCTCAAAATATAGACCCATAACTTGCCTGCAGTCAATATACAAAATAATTACATCTTGCCTAACAGAAAGTATTCATAAATATTTAGTAGATAACAAGATTCTTACAGAAGAACAGAAAGGTTGTAAAAGGTTTAGTCAGGGTTGTAAAGAGCAATTAATATTTGATTCGGTAATATTAAAACAAGCGAACAAAAATAAAAAAGACATTTTTACTATGTATATTGACTACAGGAAAGCATACGACTCAGTTCCACATTCCTGGTTATTGCAAGTGTTAGATATCTACAAAATACATCCAATAATCCAAGGGTTTTTAAAGAATATCATGAATCATTGGACAACAACATTGAAATTAACAACTTCAGATAATACCATAGACTGAACCAATCAAAATAAAGCGCGGTATATATCAAGGTGATGCTCTAAGTCCCTTATGGTTTTGTCTTGCTTTAAATCCTTTGTCTAATATATTAAATTCAACTCATGTAGGATATAAACTAAAATATAAGAATAAGTTGACTCATAAAACTGAACTGCAAATATTTAACCATTTACTATATATGGACGACATTAAGTTATACGCCGAAACAAAAGAAGATTTAAATAAGCTGGCAAATGTAACGGAAACATTTTCACAAGATATACATATGGAATTTGGAATCGATAAATGTAAAATTAACGCAATTAAGGCAAGACAAAACTATATGCATGAATATTTAATGAAAAATGGGAAATGTATAATTTTTCATTGATGGAAAATGAGACATATAAATATTTGGGATATATTCAATCAAACCTCACGCATCATAAAGAGATAAAATCAAATTTGACAAAACAATTCAGACATAGATTAAATTCAATACTTAAATCAAAGCTTAACTCAAAAAACACAATAAAAGCAATTAACAGTTTTGCAATACCCATTCTTACGTATTCATTTGGAGTTATAGCTTGGAACAAAACAGAGTTGAAAAACCTTCAACGCATTATTAATACGACTTTGAGTAAAAATCGCAAACATCATCCGAGATCATGTGTACAACGAATGACATTACAACGAGTAGACGGTGGTAGAGGTTTAATAGACATAGCAAATTTACATAATAAGCAGATAACAAATTTAAGAAAATATTTTCATTCTAAGAGTAGCACATCCACATTTCACGAAGCCATAGTCGAAAATGATCGAAAGCTAAGTCCACTAAATCTCAAAGAAAAAAGTTTACCAGAATTCGATTTACATACGGATAGACTCACTAAGATCAAAGAATGGGCCCAGAAATCTCTTCATGGAAGACATTTGAGCGAGCTAAGTCAGAATTACGTCGACAAAGCAGCATCGAACGAATGGCTTAGACGCGGTGAATTCTTCCCAGAGACTAAAGGTTTTATGATAGCAATCCAGGACCAGGTGATAGAAACAAAAAATTACCAAAAATATATAATAAAAAAATCATTTCAAACCGACATATGTAGACGATGCAATAGAGCTTCTGAAACAATACAACATATAACCGGTGCTTGTATATCAGCTGCTCAGACTGATTATAAGCACCGGCACGATCAAGTTGCAAATATCATTCATCAAAAATTAGTCATCAAATATAACCTCAGCTCCGCACCATCTGTACCATATTACAAATACGCCCCAGAAACTGTAATAGAAAACGAATTTTATAAGTTATATTTTGATAGAGCTATATTCACTGATAAGACTGTACCATACAATAGACCCGATATTACACTCATAGATAAAGTAAATAAAACCGCACAAATTATAGACATTGCAATACCTAATTCACATAATTTACAAAATACTTTTTCTGAGAAACTTACTAAGTACGAAGATTTAAAAGATGAAATAGTTAGAATGTGGAAATTGAAGAAGGTAACAATAATCCCTATAGTCATTTCTACAACAGGCGTCATTCCCAAAAACCTCCACCAATCTATAAAAACACTTAATTTGCCTCCATATACTTATGCCATTTTACAAAAAGCAGCTATTTTAAACACATGCAGAATTGTTAGGAAATTTTTAAGCATTCCACAAATTTAAATATGATTCTTTTATTATGGCTCTCACTTGACCTAGGTCCGTGATAGCCCATTTGTAACCGGTATTGTATGCCGAGAAGAATATATACATATAAATAAAAATAAAAAATAATAATAATATAACCCTTTATTCGGATCTTAATCCTAAACTAACAAATTTCTTAATCTATCTATAATCTAATATAAAATTTTTAATGTAGGTTAATCTATTATGTCTCTTTTCCTTATTTTCTGTAGATCCGTTTGCCAGTCGGCAAAGGCCTCTTCCAATCTCTTCCATTCTTTGATTTGTTTAAGCGCATATATTAGTTCTGTTAAATCCTCTTCTTTTCTCAAGGTACGTACGTTTAGAGTTGCAACATAAATTTTTTGATTCTTTCTGTTTATCATGTAATTGATCTTTATTTCTTTTGTTGGAAGGTTGTGGTCATTTTCCCCCACGATGACCAGTCGGCTTGGGGGAGTGTTGTAGTTTTTTGTATCAGTTGTCTTGGGTGGTTTTGGATTCCGTTGGACTTTGTTTGATTGCTATTGTTTCTTATTAGAAGCTACGTTGGAGAGAGAGTTCGATCTAGCTCGCATTACGTCAAAACCATCTGCTCTATTTGACTTTTTTGAAAAAATTGACGGTTGCTTTTTAGGCTGGTTATTGTAAGAAGAAGGTGAAACAGAAGTATCTCTTTTCCTTTTTTCTTGCTGGTTGTTATTCTGTTTCACTATAAGTTTATCGTATCTCAGATAAGCAATATTGCCCTTTTTCCTTTCTTCTTCTAATTTTGTTTGCAACTCTTTCCTTTTTTGTAATACTTCCTTTGAGTAATCTTGTGTGATGTAGATTTTCTTCAGATTTT
>JAKGSA010003056.1:0-11172 GCA_033558755.1 Philaethria dido
TTTAAACACTCACATCAAAAACCTTATCGCACATAGGGCACGGATACTTCAAAGGTCTCTTATACCCTTCGTGCGCTGAACGCAAGTGTTCCGTTAACGACGAACTACTTACATATGCCTAAAAATTAAAAAGAAAATATATATATTAACATGACGGACAGTATATGACTGTAAAGGCGATTGGTAGTGGGTTCGATTCACACTCGGGGGAATAAATATAATGTACATACATACATACATAGCTTCACGCTGTATCCCGCATATAGCAGGGTAGGCAGGAACCTAGTGTTAAGACACTCCGTTCCCCACTTTCCGCCGACTTGAGGCATTGTGTGTTAAGTGGCGGAACTAAACGGCGCGCTTTGCCTTGTTACCAAACCCAGGAAATGAAAAATTCCATTTCCTGGAGTGGGAATCGAACCCACAACCTGTCGCGTTTACAGTCGCACGCTTATGCCTCTGCGCCACGAGGTGCGTTATAATGTCAGAAGCCATAATTAATAGCGAGGTTATATAAAGACGATTGAAATTACCCCTTCGTCGTCCTCCCTTTTTGCCGTCGGCTATCAACTAGGCAACATCGCAGACGTTACTCTGACCGATTTTTAATTGATAGATAAATTATTCCATTTAAACTTAATATTTTTCGTAATTTCTTAGAATATTAAAATTATTTTAATTTTTACGTTCAAAAATGAAAAAATCGCTGTTTGAAGCGAGTAATATGTATAATAGTATAAGCCATTAATAATATTATAAAAAAATATTCTTTTTATTCCATTAATTGAAAAAAGTTATTATAATTGTTAATTATGGGTTATTATTGTTTCAATATAAGGAAATATCACAAAAAAATGAGAACTCGATATTTATAGATTCAAATCATAGTTAAAACAAAATGGTTCATCTTTAACTTTCTAACTCACACTCTCACTAACTCACTTTCTCACTAACTCATTTTCTCACCAACTCACCTTATCACACTTATCGCACTGATAAGGTTTTACATTAAGATGGATTCTATTCATATGTCTGTCGACATCTCTTTTAATACTGAACCTTTTCTCACAATGATTGCATTGGAAACTGAAAAAAAAAGTATAATTAGGAATCATCTACTCTGATCTTTGTTTTCTTTTCTTTCCTGCCTATATAATCATATTTTCCCGCCATTTATAGGGCTTTTGACATAAGAGATTGTCGCTGCTTGATTGTCGCACAGGTAATTGAATCGGTGAGTGCAGCTTTTATTGTACTTTTATTGTAGTCAAAATTTTGAATCAGTCTTCAAATTTGTTGTAAATTATATTTGGTATTTTTAATGTATTTTTATAATTTCTAAGCATGGGTTAAATCACTATGAAATTTTAAACTGAGTAATTATTTAAATGTTTTCTATTAAATTATATTTTGATATTTATTGCTAAGTTAAAAAACAAAATTCTCAAGTATAAGTTTTAAATAAAAAATTTAATGTTAAAAAATGTTTACAAAGTATCTGATTATGTCAGAGGGACTGCATTATATAATAAAAAAAAAAGAATCGGTGAGTGCAGAAACAACGTAAGTCACAAAAAATGCTAAAATTCGTAATCGATTTATACTAGCTTAGAAAGGCAAGATGCGTGTTGTTTTTCTACCTCCTGCAAAATTTAAAAATCCAGACTTTTGTTGTTTTTTGACTTTTGATTTTCGCGATTATTACACATACTCGTATTAAATGAAACTATTTTAACCGGATTAATCGCGTATATTTTAGCAGGTAGTCTACCTGTGACCACGGACTACTGTAAAGTGTTCGTAACGTCGGATTTCCAAAAATATATTTTCGAATACTAAAATATACGCGATTAATCCGGTTAAAATAGTTCCATTTAATTTGTTTCCTAATTTTTATTTGTATTTTAATTGTTTTAGTGTTATATATAAAATGTACTGTCATGTCAATTTGTTAGAAAATAATTAATGTTTTAATTTTCTTATTTTCAATTTTGTCAAATAAATTGTCTATTTTGTAAGCTCTATGGTATATCATTTATATGTTTTACTTTTAAATTCAAATTATATTATATTATTTATATATAAAAAAGCAGTTTCACTCTTTATCTTGAATAGCAGAGTAGAAAATCAAAAGACTTCGTTTTCCACTGTACTCCTATCAATACATCGTGTATTAGGTAGCGGAGCTCAACCCCGTACTTCTACCAGAGCGCAGATATGAAAATAATTTAAATAAAAACATTCTTCCGTATGGGAATCAAACCAGTAACCATCATCGTGTTTACTTACATAGTCTTAGCCTCGCTCCGATTTTATGTACAAATAGAGAAACAAGTTAACCTATTTTCAAGTTAACCTATTTTAAAGTTGTTATGAAAATAAAATAAACGTTTTTTTTAACTTCACGCTGTACCATGCATATAGCAGGGTAGACAGAGGGAACCAGAGAACCTAGTGTTAAGACACTCCATTCTCTTACAACAATTCCGTTCCCCACTTTCCACCAAATTGAGGCAATGCGTGTTGAGTGGCGGAACTCAACGCCGCGCTTTGCCTTGTTACCAAACCCAAGAAATAAAACTACTAAATTTACATTTCCTGGAGTGGGAATCGAACCCACAACCTGTCGCGTTTACAGTCGCACGCTTGTGCCTCGGCGCTACAGGCGCTATTGAATATTTAAAATTTTATTTTAAAAAGAAACAAAAAGTAAAGTAATACTTACGGCAAATCCTTATAATTTACATGTGGTAAAGCTATTTTCAAATGTTGTTTCAAACTATTGTGCGTTTTGAAGCTTCTGAAAACAAAAAAAAATATTGTATGAAGTTGTAGTAAAAGTATGAAAGTAAAAATATGTATCTATATTTTTTCAACTTCAAGCTTTTTCCTGCACATCGAAGTATTTAAGGCAGTGATTCTCTCAACCTTTTTTTGTTGCGGCACATATTTAACGATTTCAAAATTTGGCGGCACACAACGAGAAAGATAAAACTTATTTACTTACTACAACATACTATATAATTTAATAATATTAATATTATCATATATTTGCAAAATTTGGCAGCACACAAAGTGCCGCGCCACAATTTTTTTTTTTTTTTTTTTTTTTTATGGATACCGGATGGCAAACGAGCAGAAGGACCGCCTGATGGTAAGTGGTTACCTTCGCCCATGAACATC
This sequence comes from Philaethria dido, assembly GCA_033558755.1. NCBI lineage: Eukaryota > Metazoa > Arthropoda > Insecta > Lepidoptera > Nymphalidae > Philaethria > Philaethria dido. The sequence continues at coordinate 3,184 of JAKGSA010003056.1, forward strand.
TACAACACAAAGAGATGTACTAGATGCCGTTGCCAACCTAGAGGATACAGATGGAAAGGGAGGATAATGTAGTAGTCCGCTATCGGAACCACCACATTTTGGGGAAAGGATGGGTGGGAATGGGAAAAGCCTAGCCGTGCCATCCGAACCGGAACACATCATAAGATATTTGGCGGTTCGTCTTTGACATGATAGTGGTCGCGAGCCAGACGGAGGACGAACCTCCTACCACCTAACAATGGTTGAGAATCACTGATTTAGAGGGAACCCAGTAGTCCAGTGTTCGTTCTCTACTTGAAAGCAGAAGTATCTTGGCGCAGTGGAACAGTAATCGCGATTGTTTGGGAATTTAACTCCCAGTTGTGTAAATGATTACATTTTTTTAGCTTCACGCTGTATCCCGCATATAGCAGGATAGGCAGAGGGAACCTAAGAACCTAGTGTTAAGACACCCGTTCCCCAATTTCTTCCCACCTTCGTTCTTTTTTGTGAGGAATGATTATTTTTTATATTAAATAATTTTTATTTTCCCACTCTATTCAAACAAAATAACACTCAATGCAGGAATGCAGAAAATACAGTGTCATGACACTAGGTTCTCTCCGAGTCCCTGTTATGCGTTATGAAGCGTGAGTAATAATAAAAAATGTTGGAATATCAATTGATTTTATAGTTAGTCAACTGATTTGTTAAATTGTCAAGTTGTTTTATAGATAATCAATTAATTATTATACAAAAACTAATCTTTTATAATTAGTACGTCTTTTGACTTTTACTATTATATAAAGTAGGGAACGGAAATGTTAGAAGAGAATGGACTGACTTAACAGTAGATTCTCTGGTTCCCTCTGCCTACCCCACTATATGCGGGATACAGCGTGAAGTTAAAAAAAAATGGTTGCCACCACTCATACTGTGTTCTTTACGTGTAGAACTTACGAGTCGAAAAGCAGACTCTTCGAGTACTCTTTCTTTTCGGTGAAATATAATTAATTTATAAAACCGAATGACCGTTTTATTTACCCTAACCTCCTACAAAAAAACTACATATGATATAAAAATACCTACAATACCTCCACAATAATAATTTTTTGTTCAACATATGTTTCGTCATATGCGCCTTCAAACGCGACGGGCTCTTGAAAGACGCGCCACATTCTTTACAAATGTCTTTCTTTAAAACTATTTTGTTTAAATGTTTACTGTAAATAAAAAATATATATATTTAAATGATAATACCTGTCGTGGCGCAGGGCAAGAAGCGTGCGACTGTAAGCCGCGACAGGTTGTGGGGTTCGATTCCCACTCCCAGTAAATGGATTTTTATTTCCTGGTTATGGTAACAAAGGGCGGCGTTGAGTCCCACCACTCAGCACCCAATGCCTCAATTCGGCGGAAAGTGGGGAACTGAGTGTTTTAAGACATATTAGTAGATAAATATACAAATATAAATACACACAATATTAAGGTTAGTTTTCATGTTTTGTGTAAGAAAGTGCTTTTTAAGACGGCATTTAAAAACATACTTACTTTATAATATGTGTTTTTAAAGCGTCCTTATTCGCGTAACTCCTCTGGCAGTGTTTGCATACTGGTCTCTCTTTGTTTCTATGCGAATTCACTATATGTTTCTTTAATGATAGTAGTCGCCTGAAAAAAAAAGGTATACTTTTCGTTTTTTTTTAAGAATTCCCACACAGCTCGATATAAACATATTATTGGCTATGTTTGATTGATTTCCATTCCATGAGGTGCGGATTCGAGTCCCGCTATGTTCAAATTTTTATACTTTTGTTAGAAATCATAATCCATAGCAAGGGTATATGAAGACGATCAAAATTACCGTCCTTACTTCATCTATTAACAAGAAAACATCACGGACGTTACTCTGACCGATTTTCAATTTTAATTTTGATTGAAAATTGATTGAGAATTGGAAGGCCCATATGTAAAATATTTTCAGTTCACCACCCTGGAAGACCTTAGAAGCTAAGTACTATAAATACTCATAGTATTAAGATTTAACCAAAAAATAAATAATAAATTTTTTTTAATTTATTTTTTATATTATTATTTAATAATTTATTTTTTAGTCAAACACATTAAAAGCATTATTTATCATATAAAAAAATCATCAAAATCGGTTTACCCAATAAAAAGATATGACATACACAAAAAATACAATCGAATCGAACCTCTATTTTTTAAAGTTGGTAAAAAAGAACTTACTTATACGTCTTAGCACAAAATGGACATCTATAATTAAATGTATCTTGGTTATGGTGAGCCGTATAGTGATCACTTATTGTTAGTTGATTTATTCTAGTGAGACCACACTCCATGCACTTGTAGCGTCTGGAAAATTAAAAAAAATATATTAAGAAAAAGAAATCGATTTATAGTACTAACTAGTTGTATCCCGCGACTTTGTTTGCGTTATAAAAACTTTTATTCTAAAAATATCGGTGGGTTTTAAGTAATAATGTACATGGAATAATATTTCATTATGTATAATATAGTTAAAATCTAAAAAAAAAAAAGACTAAAATTGAATTTCCACACAACATATTTCCACATTATAAAAAAAAATATACAAATGTTTGAATTCAATTTCAGACAAAAGGTAGAAAGGTGTTTTAACACTACGTTTCCTTTCGCGCGACAAAAAATCTGAAGTTATTATAAGGTACTTATTGTTTTATAATGGAAAAATTACACTAAAAGGTATTTCCGTTCAGTAATTATTATGTGAAAGAGTAACAAACATCCATTCATCCTTCCATCACATATTTTTATAGCTTCACGCTATTTCCCGCATATAGCAGGGTAGGCGGAGGGAACCTAGTATTAAGACACTCCGTTCCCCACACATCCTTCCCATTACATTTATAATATTTGTAAAATAAGGCAATGCTTACACTCTATGATATTTTTGATGACCTAATAATTTTTGAAGAGTCTCCATTCTCTGTTTGCAAATGTCACATTCGTAGTCGCCATTTTCCTTTAAAAAATAAGAAAAATATATTTAAAAAAAAAAAACAGATTAAAGAACGCCTGTCGTGGCGCAGAGGCACAAGCGTACAACTGTAAACGCGACAGGCTGTGGGTTCGATTCCCACTCTAGGAAATGGATTTTTTTATTTCCTGGGTTTGGTATCAAGGCAAAGCGTGGCGTTGAGTTCCGCCGCTCAGCACGCAATGCCTCAATTCGGCGGAAAGTGTCTTAACACTAGGTTATCTCTGCCTATCCTGCTATATGTGGGATACAGCGTGAAGCTATATATGTATGTAAGAAAAACATAAATGATTTGTAGTTGACATTTTCTACCACTTTATATTTTGCTTAGGACTTCTTGAGAAGGTTAATCGGTTGAAGAATGGTTCCCGACAGCTAATCTTTCTATTTTCGGTGTTGGGCTTGTTGTTTTCTTTTCAGTTTCTTTATGTAGTCGGGTGTTTTATTCTTTATAATATTTATTTTATTAATGGTGCTAAACGAGATTGTGTAGTAAATTGAGTGCACGAGCACTTGAGTGCACGAGCACTTGAGTGCACGAGCACTTGAGTGCACTTATAAGGAGGGAAGAATATATACATTTTTTTGAATATATTTTAAGAGAAGGCAATAAGTACATTAGGTTTATATGGAGTAAGCCGCTATACTATAAATAACATGCATTTGTAAAACAGACTCATGATAATTTTAAATAAAAACTTATTTGCGTGACACAAACGGAACTGTAATATTATGAGACATATAAAATTACAAAGACCGTGACGATCACGGAGCTGCCGGTAACGTTGCCCGTATATGTCACGGAGGTGGGCATTAAGGGGTTAACAATTAATTCTCATACCTGTCTATGTCTCAGCATATGATTATCATAAGACTCTTTAAGCCTAAACGCTTTCACACAATCCATACACTTATACGCCATATTAACAAATTTGGGATCTTCCAACATTTTAGATCTTTCTAACATACACTGTTCTTTTGTTATATTTATAGTACAAATTGTCATATCTGAAATATAATTAAAAAAATATATACTATTTTATTGTTACATCATCAAAATTTACTATCATAAATTGAATCACTAACCCGCTCTGGTAAAATACGGCGTTGAGTTCCGTTATTATTTCTACAATTTATTCAAAACTACTTAAACACTTAAATAACACCTGTCGTGGCATAGAGGCACAAGCGAGGGACTGTAAATGCGACAGGTCGTCGGTTCGATTCCTACTCCAGGTAATGTAAAAGTTTAGTATTTTCATTTCCTGGGTTTGATAACATGGCAAAGCGCGACGTTGAGTTCCGCCATTTAGCACGCAATGCCTTAATTCAGCGAAAAGTGGGGAACGGAGTGTCTTAACACTAAATTCACAGGTTCCCTCTGCCTACCCTGCTCTATGCGGGATACAGCGTGAAGTTAAAAAAATAAATAAAGACACTTACTTAAATAAATAGAGTCATTTTCACTATATCGACTGTTAGATACACTCTTGCTACTTGTTTTCGTGTTGTCTTCTTTCTCTAATTTTTTTAGGCGTAAATCTATAAAACAAAAAAAAATATTATAATATACCACTACAAATGAATACCAATACAAATTAATGTACTATAACACAAAAGAACTAAAAAAAGAAGATAAATGTTAAGAATTCAATGCTTTATCTTATCTAATTTAACTTGGTTAAAAAACATTTAGTAATTCCCCCAAATGAGAATCGAACCCACAATCATATCTAATCAATACACTCCACTGTGCCACATTAGTGTTTTATAACAGTAGGGCAAGCACGAAAACTTGCCACAAAGTGTTCGTATCGTTATCGAAAGCATTTTGTGTTAAGACACTCCGTTCTCTTACAACAATTCGTTTCCCACTTTCCGCCGAATTGAGGCATTGCGTGCTGATGAATATGAATATGAATACTTTGTCGTAAGTTTTCGTGCTTGCCCTACAGTAGTAGCTTTCAGCGAAGGGTGAAAATTTTAGTTAGGCAAGCCGGTAAATTAAGGGAAGCCGATCTATATTTAGGGAAGCCCGTATACATATTTAGGGAAGCCGATGTATATTTAGGGAAAGTGGTATAGGATGTCAAGGTATTTAGTAATTTCACTATGGAATTTTGGCGATTTTTAATTTTAAAGGATGTCAGCGCTTGGTTTTTGCCCTTTTTTGCACTTTTATGCCCAATATTTTTTTTTTTGGCTCTCACACCTTTTTCGACTTTGTTTTTTGGAGGTGAACATTTTACTGATGAGCTTTTTTTTAGGTCTCATTTTTGGAAAGTTAGGAAAGCTGGTGGTAATTGAGTTGTATGGACGCCTCGCCACTGGTAGCTTTTAATATAACTTACCTTTATGTTTTTTAGTTTTACTTTTATTTGTTTTTTTCTTTAACACATTTCTCAGTTCATATAAACATACATCGTCCGTATCTGTTTCTATGGTTTCTTCTTTGACGGAATTATCAATGAAATCAGATTCTTCTTTCATTGATGAGTTGAGTTGAACATCTGAAAATTTATGTCAAAGAATATATATAATATAATAAAACAGTATAGACGCCTGTCGTGGCGCAGAGGCACAAGTGTGCGACTGTAAACGCGGTTGTGGATTCGATTCCACTTCACGAAATAAAAAAATTTTATTTAATATATAGTATTTTTCATTTTTCCTGGATCTGAAGCGCGCAAGGTAAAAGCGCGGCGTTGAGTTTCGCCACTCAGCACCTGTGCCGCAATCCGATGGAAAGTAGGAACAGGTGGTGAAGAGGGCAGGTGTCTTAACACTAGGTTCTCTGGTCCCTCTGCATACACTGTCATGCGAGTTACAGGATGAATCTAAAAATAAAATGACTCTTACCAAAATTATCATTCAATTCTTCTTTTTCATCTTCTACCTCTCTTCTTTCAATTCAACTTTTACTTTATAATTTGCTTTTCGACTGTATACTTTTGTATATTGAATTTTCAAAATCAATATCCTCATTTCCTTCAGTTTTTTCTAAACAACTTTTCGATTTCACTCATTTTATAATTGTATTTTGGTGCTTTAGAGGTATATTTTCAATCTGTAATAGTAACATGTCTTTTTTTAAAAAGCAGCTTCATGCTTTATCTCACTTAGCAGGGTTTTAGAGAACCTAGTGTCTTGACCTCCATTCGATAAATTCGAAAGATTAAGATGCGTATTAAATGGCGGAACTCAATTGCTCTTTGTCGCGTCAGAGCAGAATAATGAAAATAATTTAAATATAATCATTCCCCATAATGGAAATTAAACCTACAACTTATTGTACTCACTGTCAGATGCTAGGTTCTCTTTGACCACCCTGATCCCTGGCAGAAAATCTACAAAGAAATATATCAGTAACGAAAAAAAAAATATATATCTTAAATATTTCTTATAATTTCAGCTTTATGCTTTAGTTTGTATCGTCTATTTTTATTTCCTTTTTACTCTAATAGTGACTGGGGGATCTAAATAAATTACAACTTACATTTTCAAGGTTTTGCATAACAATTTGATTATTGTTGACATATTGTATGAACTGTTCTGCTTTTTCCATCAACCTTTTACAAATATAACATAAGTATATACATTCATCCTGGAAACAAATAATTATTTAAATTATATATATTTATTTATCAACTTCAAGTCTTACTCATACATCACACCACATCCTGCATTAAATTCAAACATTTGGATTGGCAGAATTGGCAATTGTATAACACATAATCAATCCTCTGAAAGAGGATTGAACTTAAATAATATTTTTAGTATTATAAATCAAACAAAAAACAGATAGCCATACCTGAAGTAAATTTTTCAAATTTTCTATTTGTATTTTATAACAATTCAAAATCATTTTACTACTGCGACTTAAGCAACCTACACAGTATTTTACATCTTCAGTCATAATGTCATCCATTATGATTTATTTATCTTAATAAATAATTAATTATAATCATTTTAAGTTAAATATATTTTGAGATAACTCTCTCGAGACCACCTGAAAAAAAGCAACAGATCAATACAGTTCTTTAATTATGGCACTTTCAATGGGTTAGTTAAGATCAAATCACTTTGCAAATGTCACATTGTATGGAAAGCACACAAAGAAAGCATTGATTAGTACAAAAAGAGATAAAAAAATATTATAAGTATATGTCATAGTAACATTGAATAATGACAAAAGTAAGGACCTTTATTTCAATGAAGAATCTACTAAAGAAACTTAAAATGAAAACAAGCAATAATAAATTGACTAATTTTCTTAGTTGTCAAGTTACAAGTGTTATCTAGTGATATTATATTACTTTAATAATAATAATATGCTTTATTGTACACCAATGTTATAGAGAAAAAAAACAAAACATATTTAAAAAATAAATATACAGCAGGCGGCCTTATCACTGTAAGCAAACTCTCCCAGGCAACCTTAAGGTGTGGAAGTATTAAAATAGGTAGGCGGTGTAATCACTTTATATGTAGATACATACATAAATAGAAAGACATGTGACAAAAAAAATTAAACAACACGTCAATTACTGATTTTTATCAAAGATTTTAATTTCTATTATTCAATCATTTTTTTCTTTTCTTTTACAGTGGGAGTAATAAACTATAGAGGTATTGTGATCAGCTGTTTTTGAAAATTCATATTTTGTATTTAAATGTTATTAGCATTGTAATATTCTTTGGTAAGAAAAGACACCTACCAGCAAGAGAATCCTGTATAAATTACACTGTATTAACATTTTTAAAACTTAGTATGGAGTCCATCAAGGAATCACTGTCTGCACTAACTGAGATGTTCGATTCAAAAATGAATGATTTTCAGCAAGAACTAAACAGATCTTTAACACGTGTCTCAAATCATTCTCTGCCAGTGGAATTTAATAATTTTCGTAGTTTTATACTTTCCGTATTGTGTACACGTCAGGTGGAGTGCCTTGGATTGGAACTTGACC
>JAKGSA010003057.1:0-11166 GCA_033558755.1 Philaethria dido
AATTGAGGCATTGCGTGTTGAGTGGCGGATCTCAACACCGCGCTTTGCCTTGTTACCAAACCCAAGAAATGAAAGTACTAAATTTTACATTTCCTGGAGTGGGAATCGAACCCACAACCTATCGTGTTTACAATCGCACGTTTGTGCCTCTGCTCCACGACATGCGTTAATAATATAGCTTATACATCAAAATTACACAAACGTTCCAAATTATTAAAAAAGGGTCTAGTTTAATATATTTCTACTGCATTACCATAAAAAAATATTGGCTTCCTGCATTTTTCCTCTATACAAACTTTAAATATGCCAAATTACACTTCCCCGTTCATAATTTTCGTAAATATACCTCCAATTTTTTTTCTTCACGTATAATAAATAAAAAACGACACAAACAGATATCAAACCTACGACTCAACACAGTAACAGCTACAATTACTCGACGAACATTTATTAATCCATTAAGTCTCTCTTACGTATCGCTTCTCTTACGCTATTTAGAAATACCATTTCATTTTCAACTTTGCAGGTATCTCGTATATTTGAAACTATTTAACCGACTTTCAAAAAAGAAGGTTACCAATTCGACTGCATTTTTTTTATGTTACTGCATATCTTATTACTGGATGAACCAATTTTGATTAATTCTTTTTTATTTAATAGCTAGTGCTTTACATAAAAAAACTACTTGACAAATTAAATTTAAGATTAGTCGAGTAGTTTTTGAGTTTTTTGTAATAATTTTACTCTTTAGCGTACTTTCTTTCTTGTTACCAAACCCAGGAAATTAAAATACTAAACTCTTACATTTCCTGGAGAGGGAATCGAACCCACAACCTGTCGCGCTTAAAATCGCACGCTTGTGCGTCAGCGCCACGACAGGCGTTGAATATGAAAATAAAAAGAAATATTATATTTGTATAAAAAATACTTATACATACGATGAGTTATATGAATTTGGCACTTGCTGTTACATTAATATTTAATAATAAATAATTTACAATACAGATTCTCGTCAAAATTCATCTTTTAGTTGATAAAGAAAAACGTTAAAAATCATCATATCTCGAGGGAAATTCTGAGATGTTGTAAACGCTTAATGCTATAAGATTGTTATACAGGGGTTTTTTTTTATTATAAACTAGCCCTTGGTTCTTACTATGTTTGAGATAATAATAATTTAGTTCTTAATATAAAAAAAACAAATATTTTTCAAAATTGTGTTTTTTTTTAAAATACTGAAAATATTAAAAAAAAATGTAGCTCATATCAAAATAACTTTAATTGTCGTGACGCAGAAGCACAAGCATGCGACTGAAAACGCGACAGGTTGTGGGTTCGATTCCCACTCCAGGAAATATAATTTTTCATTTCCTGGGTTTGGTAACATAGCAAAGCACGGCGTTAAGTTCCACCACTCAGCACGCAATGCCTTAATTCGGCGGAAAGTGGGGAACGGATTGCCTTAACACTAGGTTTCCTCTGCCTACCCTGCTATAAGCGGGATGCAGCGTAAAGCTATGTAAATATGTATGCAGTGTGAAATCATTATTTTTGTATTTTGGCGGAAAGGATTATGTAAATTCCGTTTCCGCTGACTTTCACCACTTAACACGCAAAGTCTCGAATATGTGTGGAAAATGGCGAACGTAGAGCCTTAACACTAGGTTCTCTCAGACTACCCCGCTATGTAGAATGAAGCGAGAATCTGCTAAATTCTTTAATTTTTCCTAATCCTAGATTAGATTTTCTTACAAAGATAGAAATTTCAATACAATATAATTATAAAATAAAATGTTCTCACAATCTAGCTTACCATGTGCTCGCTAAGTCGTGTCTGTTTCTAACTGCAGATATCGGCAAAGCGATATCAATGCAAATTGGGTCCCAGCTGCGCTTTAACTGAACACGTTGCATATAACTGCTAAGAGAATGTATTCCGAAATAAATTAAAATAATTAAGAAATATATATATATATATATATTTTAAAATAAAAAATATAATTTTAATTAATTGTTTATATTTTGGTAATGGAAAATTCATATTTTTGTGGAATCCAGATTTTTAAAGACTTTACAGTCGTCCGTGGTCAGAAGGTATATACATACATAGGTTCACGCTGTATCCCGCATATAGCAGGGTAGACAGAGGGAACCTGAGAACCTAGTGTTAAGACACTCCGTTCCCCACTTTCTGCCGAATTGAGGCATTGCGTGCTGAGTGGCGGAACTCAACGCCGCGTTTTTGCCTTATTAGCAAATCCAGGAATTGAAAAATTCTAATTCCTAGAGTGAAAATCGAACCCACAGCCTGTCGCGTTTACAGTCGCACGCTTGTGCCTCTGCGCCACGACAGAAGTTAACTAAATGGCTTTAAATGCGAGTTTTATTTTTGTGAAAAAATCGTGAAATCCAAAGATCTCAATATATATCTTGTATGAAAAAGAATATTATTTTAAAACTTTCTTCAGGAATAGGAGGATGTTCAACTGTATTTTTTTATGAGTTTTTTTTTTCAATTTTTTTAACTTTATGAAAGCAGAGGGAACCAGAGAACCTCGTGTTAAGACACTCCATTCTCTTTCAACAATTCTGTTCCCATTTTCAAATCAAATTGAGGCATTGCGTGTTGAGTGGCGGGACTCAACACTGGCCCTTTTTGCCTTAATTGCAAACAAGAAATGAAAATACTAAATTTTTACATTTCCTGGGTGGAAATCGAACCCACAACCTGTTGCGCTTACAGTCGCACCTTGTGCCCTTTTATGTTGTCCTTTTAATGAGTGCTGCCTCAAAACTTTTTACTGATTTTGATGATTTTTTTATTATAGGATAGCTAATGCTTTGCTATTATAGACATCAAAAAAGTGATCCCATTAAATTTAGTTAAGAATTAAAGTAATTCATGAGTTATTTGTAATATTTAACTTTCTTACTTCTTTTTATTTGAAATCTGTTTTTTTTTTTTTTTTTTTTTTTTTTTATTAAAATCCCAATTATTTACAATATTCTTAACAAAACGTAGTATAAATAATTTAACATATAATAAAGAATATTTTGTTACAATTTAATTCTCATTAACAGAGGGCGGGTACTATCTGTCGGACGCCATGCGGGCTGTCCGGTATTTCGTGCGATATCGTTACAAACGAGAGTTAATACCCGTTCAGTGTTACCACTGTACTGGAAAATTGCTTTTTCTTATTATAATTTTCATATTGTTATAATTTATTGTTTTTATTGTATAGAGCCATGGCAGTGCAATGAGATGAGGCGTTTGACTGTAAATGTTGTGGATTCGGTTTTCATTTGGACATACGCATGGCTTTCACGCTGTATCTCGCATATAGCAGGAGTAGACAAAGGAATCTAGTGTTAAGACACTCGTTCTGCCTCCCACTTTGCGCCAGGTGAGGCATTGCGTGTTGATTGGTGGAACTCAACGCCACGCTTTGCCTTGTTACCAAACCCAGGAAATGAAAAATTCCATTTCCTGGAGTGGGAGAATCGAACCCACAACCTGTCACGTTTACATTCCGCGCGCTTGTACCTTTGCGCCACGACTGGCGTCATCAATAAATGTTCGTCAGAATAAATATAAAAAATACAATGAAAATTGAGAACTTCCTACTTTATTTAAAGTCTATAGTTATACCTATAGTTTCCTTTCACTCACATACACAATATTTATTTAAGCAAGTAGTGTAAATACTATGCGGGGTTAGGAACAACATGTTATCTAACTGGCGCGGCCGAGCGTTGAATTTCCAGAGGTACCAAACCAATTGGAAATACCTTGCTCTTGCTATATTGCGGTTTGTGTGATATATATGTGTGTAAGAAATAGGACGTCCTGGTATAGTAGGATAGTGTTTGTCTAAGAGATTGGTTTTGGGTTCGATTTTAAATCACGGGAATGGTTATGTCATTTTTAAGTAAGTTATGTTTATTTTTTCGCTCTGCTAAACTAAACGCAGTGTTAAATTTCAGCAGTCAACAAATAATGTTTTAATTTTAGACAGAAAGCGGGGATCGGATTGTCGTGACACTTGGTTCTTTTTGTCTACTATATTATGAGAGAATAAGAGTAAAGGTGCAAAAATCTTATCTATTAAATTAGATGAAAATGGCTGAATGGATGAAAAACTGAAATATTTTGGACTTTCTTATGAATTATGTAGATAGAAGAAGAAGAAGTTGTAGATAATTAAAAAAATATATTAATTCAGAAAAAAGGTACCATACCACGTCGTACTTATCCACAGTAACTGGGGACCATTATAAAACAGTATCTTTACCCGTCCGTGTATTCGTACACGCACCGGTGACATAGGACCTGATATGTTTCATTTTTAAAATATTTTTGTGGAGTGTTAATCTTTTTTAGCCTTACGGTTTTATCTGTATTTCATGATTATGGTAGAAAGAACTTGAACCTAGTGACGCTCTGTAGCGCCATTGCGTGTTAAATGAGAATTCAACGCTTTATCTTACCAGGGCGGGAAAATTTAAAAATTCCTCCTATCGTGGTGCAGAGGCAAGCGTGCGACTATAAATGTGACAGGTTGTGGGTTCGATGCCCACTCCAGGAAATGTAAAATTTAGTATTTTCATTTCTTGGGTTTCGTAACAAGGCAAAGCGCGGCGTTAAGTTCCGCCACTCACACGCAATGCCTCAATTCGGCGGAAAGTGAGGAACGGAATTGTTGAAAGAGAATGGAGTGTCTTAACACTACGTTCTCTGGTTCCCTCTGCCTACCCCGCTATATGCGGGATACAGCATAAAGTTAAAAAAAAAATTGCACCGAGTGGAAATCGACTCCACAACCAATTTCTTTTACTCAAACGCTGTCCCACTGTGCCACGATGACCTATTTCTCAAATTATAATATAAAATTTCGATAAAATATTCATATCTTAATAAATGCAGATGTAGATCTAAAAAATATGTTTCCTTTGAAGCTTTGACTACTTGCATGAAATATTTTACTGTAGTAAATAGGTAAATGTATGTAAATACGTGTTGGTACGTATTTCTTGTCAGTATCCTAAGCTAGACGTTAACGTTTTACACTGAGTAGAGAAGCGAATGATAGTTAAAAGCACAACTTTACTTCGAAATATTAGTATATCTTCCTGATATATTTATAATATCTCTGTATTGTTACTTTTTTTAGCTTCCCGCATATAGCAGGGTAGGCAGAGGGAACCTGAAAACCTAGTGTTAAGACACTCCGTTCACCTTCAACATTTCCGTTCCCCACTTTCCGCTGGAATGATTATTACTATAATCTTTTATGATATATGTAATAACTATAATATGCTATAATTCTTCTTTTTTTGCAGGTTTATTTCCTTTGAGGGTAGGCAGAGAGAACCTAGTGTCCAGATACTCCGGTCTCTGCTTTCCATTTAAATTCGAGATAATTTAAATATTATCATTTTCAGGAATGGTAACAAACCCACAAACATAATGTTTGCAGTCAGTCGCCACCTCAACTCTTCAATTTAACCGAGCGGGATTCGAACCCGCACATCTTGCAAGCCGTCTAAGCGCTAAGCTATGCTTTCTTATCCAGCTACGTCGAAATTCTTATATGCTTATTACAAATTATATTTATAGTTAGCATGTCTGTAGAGAGATTTTTGAATTGTAGTCGCGGGTTCGAGTCCTGCAGCCTTCAAAATCTTTGATTAACATTTTAAACTATCAAAAATAACCGTCTTTTCATACACCTACACTATAAAATAACTCCTCATATATATTTTAAAACGAATTCTACAGTCAAAGTACGAAAAACAAGGTCCAAAAATTCTAATTTTCAAAAAAAACACCATTGTTTCATTACAAACTTGATGCTATCGAATAATGTAGAAAGAAGTTCATATAAAGCCACCCGCTTATTAGAGGCGGACATGAATTTTGGAGCGACAGTCGTACGTACAAAGCGACGCTAATTGGAAACGCGGGCAAACGGACGGTCAACACCGAGCGTACACTGCTGGCCAAGATTATGTGTGCATTTTTAATTTAAAAGCAATATATTTTTTGTTTGTAATACTTAAATAAATTACTTTATAAATATATCGGATGTGATTTGATTATTAGAGTATTTAAATTATTAAAGGTAAGCCTTTAAAAAAGGAAATTAATTTGTACTAAAAAGTAGAATTGACTAAATTGACAAAAATTAGGAATTACTTTTTTATCTTTTAAGCTCCACGCTGTATCCCGCATAAAGCAGGGTAGGCGGAGGGAAACTGAGAACCTAGTGCTAAGACACTCCATTCTCTTTGAACAATTCCGGTCACTTTCGCGTCAACGCCTGTCGTGGCGCTGAGGCACAGGTGCGACTGTAAACGCGACAGGTTGTGGGTTCCCAATCCAGGAAATGAAAATGTTAAATAATCTTTAGTATTTTCATTTCCTGGGTTTGGTAACAAGGCAAAGCGCGGCGTTGAGTTCCGTTACTCAGCACGCAATTCCTCAATCCGGCAGAAAGGAATGACTTATAAACTATTTATGCGTGTATAACAATATTTAAATGGGACTATCATATAAAAAAGAATCATTATAATTGCTCTACTCAGCAAAAAGTTATGCGCTAACACATATAAAAATACTGTCGAATTTAGAATTACTTCCTTTATTTGAAATCGGTCAAAAAACCATTTTTACAGGTATTTTGTATGTAATTTGATTAATATATATTTCATTTAGATTGTAATGCGTCACGACAGGCTCATTACTATTAATATTGTAAATGTAAAAGTTTATGAGGATTAATGGTTGTTTGTTACTCTTTAACCTAAAAAGTATTGAAGGGATATAGATGAAACTTTATAATAATATAGCTTATATTTAAGGATGACCATAACATAAAGAATCTTGTATGAATGTAGGAGATATGTAAAGAAAAAATGTATATGATTTTTTGAACACTTCATTTTGAGCTATTTGGATTTATTTGGGTATGTCGAATTATTAAAACTAGTGTCCCCGTAAATGCGTTAGTAACGCATTGCGTAGTGACGTATATATCACTTTATATAAATATGGATGTCAAACTCATGGTAGTGTGTGTAACATTTATTTTATTAATTTAATATACTTTTTATGCATTATTTAAAAAAAATATATTAGCATTCTGCACGCCTTCTCTACATAAATTATGAGTATGCCAAGTTTCAGTCTGCTTCGTCCGCGTAATTTTCGTAAAAAGGGATCCACGGTTTTTGGTTAAAAAATATCGGAATTAAAAATTTTACTAGCTGCATATAATTAAAGGTAAAAGCAAATCATAATTAAAACGTCTAATAGCTAAAATTGATACTCTATTATTATATACAGCAGCTCTATGCGGGCATCTCGATTCTTACTTAGGTGTATGATGATATCTTAAATTTTATCCTTTGCTAAGAAACGCACGGTGTTGAATTTCGCCATTCAACACGCATTGAGACAGAAAAAGAGAAAGGAGTGTTTTAACCCTATGTTCTTTTTGATAACCTTACTTTGCGTGTAAAAGCGTGAAGCTGAAGATGATAATAATATATATATTTTTTTAGCTTCACGCTGATACGACGTGATGACACTACGTTCCCCACTTTCCTCCAAATTGAGGCATTGTGTGCTGTGTGTGTTATTACCAAACCCAGGAAATGAAAAGTTCCATTTCCTGGAGTGGGAATCGAACCCACAACCTGTACAGTCGCACGCTTGTGCCTCTGCGCCACGATAGGCGTAATAATATATGTATGAATCCTGAAAATTTATAAAATTCATAAAATGGGCTGTTATCCTTAACGCAAGTGTAAATATACACAATGACCTACTTTTTCTATGCAAAGAATCCTTTTCAGTGTCGAATAGTAGATTCCGTTCGCTTGACAATAGCATACTAGTTTCATAGTTTCTGCTTTTTGCTGTTATAATATGAACTGTTATCGTTATGGAAAAATGTTTCTTGCGCTTTTTGTATGTGTTTTTAATTGTTAGTATGGATATATGTTGTTTTAGCTTCACGTTTTTTCATACATGACAGGGAGATAATTTAGTGTCAAAACTCTCTGTTCACTACTTTCAGGCTTAGTTTAAGCTATTGTCTTCCACTTTGTTTTCCAATTTCCATTAGAAGTATTTTTGATTGGCGGAATTCGACGCCGCGCTGTATCTTAGAGTAGAGAAATAAAAAAAATGTTAAATTATAATCCATCGAGTGGGATTTGAGCCCATAACTGATCTTGTTTACAATAAGGCGCAAAAATTAAATATTATGTCTCGCATAGTAGGGTAGTCAGAAAAAATTTAGAGTCATGACTCTCTGTCTATCGCTTTCAGGCTATATTTGAGCTATAGTGTAGTCTGAAAAAACTATTAAAGCGCTTTGTTCTGCACTATCCACTATAAGCATTGTTGATTGGCAGAACTCAACGCCGCGCTTTATTTAAATTATAATAATTTCCCCGAATGAGAATTGAACCCATACCCCTTTCCAGTGTGACTTAATTGAAACTCACAACAATTACTTAGTCACTTCCTAACTATGTCACGATAGAAAGACATTTTAGAATTAAAATATGAAACAAAAATATATTACATTTTTGTATTTTTTGTTACAAATTTTAAAATATTTCATTAAAGTGTATACATTCTACAAGTTGAAATTTTAAAACTAATTCTGTATGCTGCACAAATTTGCTAACTTCAAATTAGAACTGGGAATTTTTCATGGTGTCTTATTGGACGGGGTCAGCGTTTGATGGAATTTTTATGAGTTTTTATATTATTTTTAGGTTTTTTACGTAATTTTATGTAAGATTTATGAAATTTTATTACCAAACTATCCTGGTCATCCTGGGAGAGTGGGACAGTGGGGCTGTAAGCACGATTGATTATAGGTTCGAATCTCACTCGGGGTAATGATTATAGTAATTTTTCTGCTTTGGTGAGACAATTCGCGGGGTCGAGTTACGCCACTGAACTTGCATTGCTTTGTATTCGGGTGGAAAGCGGTGAATAGAGTGTCTAGACACTAAGTTCTGAGTAATATACGGGACAAAGATATATAAGAGATAGGACTGAAAAAAATGTGCATACAAAACGTATGAAGTAGAAATAAAAGCCACAAGATTTTATTTTTAGTGTATGAGTTTTAGTGGGTTCGATTCAGATTCTGGGGAAATAATTATGTTTAAATTATTTTCATTTTTCCACAATGATGAAACAAGTACAGCATTGATTGACAAACCATCAGAAGTACAGAGGTTGCATTTTGAGTGTCGAAACATAAGGCAATGCTCTATCCTACAAGACAAAACATAGAAAAATAATTTAACTACAAAAATACCCTTGAGAATCAACCCACCCACACTCATACTAATATATAGAATACATATATACATAAGTTCATAATATATAGAAATGACTATAAATTTGAACTGATTTGTAATTCGAAATTACCAAGAAAATGGTTATGATATTTTTTTAGCCTTACGCTATATCCCGTATATAGCACAGTAGACAGAGGGAACTAGAGAACCTAGTGTTAAAACACTCCGATCTCTTTTAATATTTCCGTTCCCCACTTTCCTATCGTGGGACTGTAACCACGACAGATTGCGGATTCTCACTCCAAGAAATGAAAATATTAAATAATATTTAGTATTTTAATTTCCTCGCTCTAGTAAAAGACAAAGTTGAGTTCCGCCATTTATCATGCAATGCCTCAATTGGGTGGAAAGTGGGAAATGGTTATGATTATTTACAGAGACTCCACTGCCACGATAGCTTCCAGTTTTTATTTGCTACGTATCTAAAATCAGGAAGGAAGACTTATCTAGGTGTATTTTTTGCCGTCTGCATTTGACACACGTCAAAACCTGGCGCACGTCCAAATAGCATTGGCTTGATGTTGGAACAGCATAAACCAATTAGTAACTGTTTTGATACAAATATAAGGCAATCACTAATGGTTACACTGTATGGATATTTTAGTATTATTTTCAGTATATCTGTTTTTCGTTTTTATACATTGAGGTGGTCAGAAGTTCAAACTCAATATATAATTTTGGCGGGAAACGGAGAAGGCAGTGTTTTATTCAATCTGGACTATTCCGCAATGTAAGAAGAGAGACAATATGTCTACTTATTTATATAATCATTAATTTAAACACTTCTACAGCAAAAGCGAAAATAAACCATTTTGCTATAAGTATACTAACTAAATGTTACACAAATAAGATTTTATTCTTAACAAAAATCAAATCATCATCAAAATTGGCTGACCCATTAGAAAGTAATGCTGTAACACATAAAATAATCAATCGATTTTTTTTAACTTCACGCTGTAACCCGCATATAGCAGGGTAGGCAGAGGGAACCTAGTATTAAGACACTCCGTTCCCCACTTTCCGCCGAATTGAGGCATTGCGTGCTGAGTGGCGGAACTCAACGCCGCGCTTTGCCTTGTTACCAAACCCAGGAAATGAAAATACTAAATTTTACATTTCCTGGAATGGAATCGAACCCACGACCTGTCGCGTTATAGTCGCACGTTTGTTCCGTAGACAAGAAGTGCAATAATCAAATACTTTTTAATAATGTAGTATAAGTACATAGACTAAGAAAAATATTTTATTACACATTAAAAAATCAGTCGAATTGAGAACCTATATATTTTGAAGTTGGTTAAAAGCGGAAACAGAAACCGTTTTGCGATAATACAAACTAAACGTTACAAAATTACTGAAGCACCTAATGTTGGCTCCTCAGATCCTTGACAAACTGAGTGTTCCTGATTTATAGCGCAAATAGAACCGAATCGAGGTGCGATACGATTCTGGGAAGCTCTCATGTAAATACTTCCGCTAGCTATTCAGTATACAGAGTAAACAAATTTAAGTTTACTTCAACTATTCGTATTATGGATAGATATCGTGTTTATACTACATCATTTTTTTTTTAACTTCACGCTGTATCCCGCATATAGCGGGGTAGGCAGAGGGAACCAGAGAACCTAGTGTTAAGACACTCCATTCTCTTTTAACATTTCCGTTCCCCACTTTCCGCCAAATTGAGGCATTGCGTGTTGAGTGGCGGAACTCAACGCCGCGCTTTGCCTTTGTTACCAAACCCAAGAAAAGAAAATACTACTGGGAATCGAACCC
>JAKGSA010003058.1:0-11147 GCA_033558755.1 Philaethria dido
AAAAAAAATAGTCCCGCTGAGTTTCTTGCGCCGGTTCTTCTCAGGTCTGAGGCATTAAATTTAGTGAACCGGTGGTAAATTATTTGACGTTCAAAAAATGAAGCTTGTAACTTCTTATTTTGAATAAAATTATTTGACTTTGACTTTATTGCTTGGGATAATATAAGGAAACAATAAATACACAAACTACAAATATTAACTATTGTTTTACAAATAAGAAAATTCTTGAATGCTCTTAAAGTTATCCTGACGAGAGGGTCTCTCACGCAATATGATATTTCTAGTCTTGAAGGTGCCACTCGCTGGTTTTTCACAAAAGAACATATGCGGAATATCACAAGCTCCAGTAGCAAGTAAGCCGCTTCGTTTAAATCCACCACAGCGTTTCTCTTGAGACGAAAAGTTGCCTGGACACTTGAAATCGCCGTCTAATTGGCTATCCTCTAGACGATCACCTTGTAAAAATCGTTAAAAAATATTTAAAAGAATGAAGTATAATATTGTACTAATTAATTCAAAGTTTTAGCTTTCAGCTACGATCAAAGTAAATAAAAAATGCCTATTTTAATTTTAGACTCTTTGGTTTTACTTATTCAAGGTTAAAAAATATAATGTTTTCAATTCTATTAATTTTAAGCTATTTTTCATATTCAATATG
Organism: Philaethria dido; assembly: GCA_033558755.1. Classification (NCBI taxonomy): domain Eukaryota; kingdom Metazoa; phylum Arthropoda; class Insecta; order Lepidoptera; family Nymphalidae; genus Philaethria; species Philaethria dido. The sequence goes on from JAKGSA010003058.1 coordinate 659, forward strand.
TACATTGTAAATATTTTTTTGTGAACAAAAGGTGTTTTAATTATCCATATATGTAATAGAATTTCGATTTTATTTAAATTACCAATGACAGTCCGATAGTGATATTTTTGAAATAAGTCGCTGAATCCTAAGAACGCAAAATCCCCTGGTGTTTTATGCTGATCGACTTGTTTGAATACATCACGAATGTACTCAGCTTCCCCTTTCGTGTTCAAGATAGCAAGATATCCTCCCGCAGAGTAACAAGTTGAATATGCCTCGAACCATGTCTGTGGTTCCACGTGTGTTATGTAGCAAGCAGCGTTTGGCCCTAATTTCCACCCTATATAAAATTTACATATAAATTATTTTCTATAAATTATTAGGCAGCGCCAAATACCAACCGCCTACGATGCGAGCAGCAGCAATATCAGTCAATGTTTACAATTTTGTATCAAAGTATTATTAAAACAATAAAAGTGATTCTAGTTTTTACAGAAATGTTTATAATTAGTTCATAAATTAGAATTTATAATTTTAAACGGAAAAATATATATATATATATATATATATGCCTCTATCTTGCTGCTGCTCTTATATATATATATATATATATACTGCTGTATACTGCTGCTCTTGCTGCTGTAACGCGCCTGCTCTATATATATACTAACGAGAATCAAAAGTATCGCAGTCTGGGTAATAGATTATATTAGAAGCTTTCATTTTACACACAAAAGGCAGACTATCTGAACATGGATTCACAAAAAGCCGTCCATTCCGACGCGATGCAACACATCGTCCACTGCCATGCAGTGGCTGCTTTAGTTCCCACAGTAACTCCAAGATACTATCTTGTAAATAACTTCCTGAAAGTTTAATAAAAATAATAATGCACATGTTTTCATTGAATTTCGATTTTTTTGTTCATATTTATCCTCATCATATTAAATTTAAATAATAATTATCCCTTAACTTGTAAATAACGAAATCTTTAAAACTTTGTTTAATACTTCCGTCATATCCCGTCTTCTATATTTACAAATATTTTACCAGTAACAAGTAATAATTTACCTTTAATAGTGACAAAAGTTCTTTCAGAATATAAATCATGCATGCCAACATATACCCCGCTGTACTTGTTAAGGATTGGAGCGACGAGCAACGGTATACTATCAGCTTCATCGAGATTATCGGGAACAATGAGCTGAGTTCCTTCAGCCTCACATCGCATACGTGCGTGGTACCAGTTCACTGCTTCTGGGTGTAATTTGTAAAAAGTCCCAAACGCTTTCTCGTACCTGTAGTCCTCACGAAACTTTGGCCTTTTGGATTCTGTTATGAGTTCATGGAGCTGATCTATTTAGTTTATTTTAAATGTTTCAGAAAAACAAATTACCTCTGCCTTATTGTAATTTTTTTGGTTACACATTATTATATAGTTATAATTTATTTATTGCTTTGTAAAAAAAAAAAAAATTTAATAAGCAATATCTATTCTTCCAACTCTAAACATTGCTACACGTAATTCAGTCAAATTCAATTTTGTTCATTTTAAATACAATTTTTTCTTTAAATGCATGCTATTTGTATTCAAAAACACCAAAAAAAGATAACCAAGTTATGCTAATTAGCTACTTTACAATGTAAGTTGAAATTAATTATATTTAATATTTTTTTAAATATCTTTTATTTCTGATTATTTTATAATCTATTATGTCATACTAGATAAAGCTTGTCTTACCAATAATTACGAAAACAAATAATAGAACACAAAATCCAATATTATTAGAAATATAATTTTTCATCGCAGTTCACTTGATTTAAGGAAACGGATGAATACATGTGTGTTCATCCACACACATGTATTCACTCACACATATATTCACCCACATTATATTAACTTGTAAAGAAAAGTTATTAAAACACTTTATTAGTTTCAAGAAATTTTATTTCTTTTTTAAGTTCTACTGAAATAGTAAGTCATAAATAGTATTCAGATATTCAACTAAAACATTCAATGACTATTTTTAATATTATTGCAGAAATTTTGTGTTACCTAACAAATAATTGCAAATTGAAGTTGATAAAAATTGTTTAGTAACATAATTAATAGATTCCATTATAGATTTTATTAAGATTGATTGGTATAATATTTAAAATCTTATCACAAGCTATAATTCCATGATAACTATCACAATTATTCAAATAAATAGCTTCATACAGTATAGACACGTAAATGCTGTACACTTAATAGTAAAACTACATAAAAACACTTTTATAATACTTAATTAACCACAATATACACATTTGATGAGAAATAATATTAAAAAACAAATAACAACTTTCAACGCAGCAACAATACATGACTAGGAATATAGAAATTTCCTAAACACTTCATATGAAGCATTTATTATGCCCCAACTAAGAAATGCTCTCGATATGTTTAATAGAGCACCGTGGTAGAAGTTTTTAAACTTAGAACCACGTTTACGTAGAATGTAGTTAAATTCATAAATGAGTGTCCTGTGGGCTCCACCCAGCTGACATTGCATGGTGATTTTAATGACATTCAGAGGATAAAATAATGTACTCAAGAGAGCACCTATTGAAGCACCAGCTATAAAATTCTGCAAGCTATCATATAGAATGTTATCTTGCGCAGGCAACCTTTCCCGAACTTCATCTCGAATAATAAAAAACATTGCATTGGATGGCCCATTTCTTAATAAGATTGGCACAAGTCCTCTATAAAACTCTTTTATTCCATAGTATCTTGCAATATGACTAGCAGCATGAGCAGTGTTTTTGAACTCCTTGTGATATTTAGGATGAATTAATAAAGTTTGGAGCCTCTCAAAAGGAGAAAGGGTTGCTTCAAAACACCCTGCAACCATACCTGCTATAGTTTTGGCAGCATATGGATTAGTTTTGTACTCTAATAAAGGTTGTAAACATTCATCATAAACACCAAACATAAGAGACATTGACATAGACCTCTGTAATAATGGTGGGAGCATACCACGATACAGGTAACCTAAACCTTCTTTTTGTAACTGATTCAATGCAAATGTAGCTTCCACTCCATGCATCATCTGCAATTAATATGTCCTTAATTCAAACAAAATCTTGTAAATTGATCAAAATGTGTCAGCAATTTTTGCTATTTAAATTTTTGACTTAAATAAAAAAGACAATAATTAACTTAATATGTCCTATTTGTAATACTAACAAATACGGCTTTTAAAAGAAAACTTTGCTTACCTGTCTAAATATCAGTTTGTTGAGAGGATAACTAATGAGAATGTTACAAAATGCTGCCCCACCACCACATACAAATTCCTTCCAATGCTGCTGAAAACTATTAACCCTGACTGGGACAGACATTCTGTCCTCATTAAGACAGGTTCTCTCCAGTATCTGACGTTCCGACATTAAATTAGTCTTGGTTGTCATTCATATATCATTTAATAAAGGCCATCTCTAAAAACACATATTTTTCATATTTGTTAAAATTACAATTTTATAAGTTAATAAGTATTTTATAAGTTAAAAAGTATATGGGTGTAAAAACATTGTTACAAGAGGACCAATAAGAAATTAACTAATAAGATATATGAAACATATAGTTTACTAACGTTAAGCGACGTTTTTTATATAATTATAACAATACAAAGTTTAGTAACTTACTTTTATCATTATCTTCCAAAAATGAAGTTTAAGACATATTTATATATAATTAAGAACTAAGGGTTTGCCAATACTTTTCAATTTCATTTTTGAGGGTAACCTATATTTATAGACTATTTTTTATATTATTTATTATAATAAGTATGTAGAGGTACTCGCTTTACGTAACTCGTCATTAGAAAAATATGAGTTTACTTTTCTAATTTATTTCGGGGCGATAGGAATCTTTGTAATTAGGAAACCCTTGAATAATTCGCATGACATAATGACAATTATGAATTATGACATAACTTTGACGACTTAGCCTACAGATTGCTTAAAAAATATATAAATATTACTAAGTAATGGTAAGTACAGTATTTACTTTTTTGTGTAACTAAGTATATAAAAGATGCGTTTGATCATTTGTTTGATCATTAATTATTAAATGGCGATAAAAGTGTAGAAAACAAGCAAATAACTTGAAATGTATGCGTTAATAGAGGAATATTAGCACGAATAGTTTTGTAGCTTGTTTACTTTGTTGTTTTTAACATTAGTAACATATTGATAATAGTGAAGAATAAAATAAATAAACTGAAATCAAAAGGTTCTTAAAACAAAACAGATGAACGCGATAACATTTATCGGAGCTAATATCGCTGATCACTCAGTTTTTTTTGGGATCATCATATTAATTAACATGACACTACCATGCTTTAAAGTTTTAATTAAATGATCGTTATAACATTAAATTTGAACTATTAACTGTAGACTATTTTTGTTCTTGCTTAAATTATTATCTGCGTTAATGAAGTAAACCTGACGTCTGTCAATGTTTCCCAAGCTTCACCCAAGCTGTCAAAAGTGTAATGTCAATTTTTATTTGTATATTTACGATTTACAGTGGTAAAATAACCTTAATTTATTCTTATATTTTTAATTGTTGAAATGGCAGCAGTTTTAAAAAAAAGAGCATTAGCTGAATACAACAAATCATTTCAGGTATGTTTAAAATAACTCTATTTATTTCATACATTATCAGTAAATTTACTAATGTCAAATATATTCAAACTTTGTTAATATTATTGTTAATTTTAGGACGGTCCTTCGTCCAAGAAATTACACTTAGCTAAGAAACCTTTGATAGGTAGTTCAGCGGCAGCATTTGTTGGTTTACTAGAAAAGTGTAAGTCAAGCGACGAGGCACTGCAGTTATTATTACGCATCTCTGATTGTCTTCAATTTCAAGAGTCTGATGTAGAAGAAGCTATTAAAAAGTTATCTGAACATTTTCAAAGCCAAGAAGAATCAGTTGTTAGGGTTAAGATCTTATGGTTATTTTGTGATATAGGATTAGAGTGTCCAGGTGCTAATTTAAATAGCCTGCTTGATGAAACAATCCATTTAATTAAGAACGAAACTTCACATAAGGTAATATTTACAATTTTTCATTCTATATATAATAACACAATAGTAACATTTATTTGTTTTTAATGCTTATGATTTTATTAAGTTATCATTGTTTTATATTTAAAAATTATATATTTTTTTTAGGTTATAGCTCAAGGTATAGCAACTTTACTTAAATTGGGCAATAAACTCAATGATGATAAGATTCTCATGATGAGACTAGTAACAGTTGCTAAAGACAATCTTAAAGACACCAGTCATCAAGTGAAATGTCGATGTTTACAGCTTATAAGTGAACTTTATCCAATAAGTCCAGAACTTGACCGGACAACAGAAATGATAACTGAAGCTAATGCTATTGTGAAGCTATTGGGAGATTATAGTAATGCTGAGGTAAATTAAATTTTTGTTACCTTTATTGTCATTCATTGTATGTAATATATTAACAAATTATGAAGTAAAAGATACATATTGGGAATTTGTTAACTTGAAGTACAGTCTAAAACTTATAGATGTGACAACAGATATAGTACTTGCAATTTTTACAAAACATATACATATTTCGAAAGTAGTGGGCTTTGAACCCTCACTTCATGACAACTGTCCAAATCTTCTGATCACTAAATTGGATGGAAAGTATATTCAGCTATGTTAAAATATTTATGCATTTATTGTGATTTATTTCTTACAAGGATTATTATTTTTATAAGAAATAAAAATAAATATTTATCTTCTTTTGAGAATGCTATTTTTAAAATATTTTTTAAAAGATAAAAGATAAATCACAAGCTTAGGATAAGAAAAATATTTTCAGAAAATATAAAAATTTCGAAAGTTTTTCTTTAGGATGCCAGAGTGCGTTGTGAGTCTTTCCAATCTTTGCTAACGTTACATGAGCGAGGTCTCACGCTCAGTGCAGACCTGTATGAACTTGCATGTGCTGCACTTTCCGACGACTATGAGATAGTTCGAGAAGTAGCACTCAAACTGGTTTGGTTGCTAGGAAATAAATATCCAGAAAAGTAAGCATAACTTATAAAATATTCAGTATGTATATCTTTCATATTTCATTTTTCCTACATTTTTTTTTTTAAAAAGACATTTTTGTTCATGATGCAATGCAATCATGATTTATTTTGAATCAAAATGCCTATGTGGTGTATATTAAATAATTTTCATTTATGAAGGGTTATAAAATAACAATCTAATTCATGCAATACAAATATTAACATTGCAACAGGCTATAGCATATCTTTTTACATTCTACTAATGTAACTACATGTAGTTTCACAGATATATAACAAATAATAATTATTATATTAATATAAAGAAAATTCCACATATATATTAAAGTATTTTGTTTTCTAAATGTCTGTACACATATTACATACATTTCCATGATTATATTAAAAGCAATAATTAAAGAATTATTTTTTATTCAGTTCCGCAACACTACAAGATGGTGAAACAACAATTCGCTTAGTGGACGATGCGTTTATACGAATATGTTCAGCCGTGAACGACCTTTGTATGCAAGTGAGAGCTCTCGCTTGCACATTACTGGGCACCACTAGGGCGGTGTCGGATAGATTCCTTCTGCAGACTTTGGATAAACAACTTATGAGTAATATGAAGGTAATTGTAGACTTTACCTTCGTAAAACTTTAACTATCGGTGACCATCATAATCCTAATAAATTTAGGATAAGTCCTAACAAATCGATGAGTCGAATTTTTTAAATTTATATATATCTCGTGGCCCAGTGAGACAGTGTCTGACTTATTGTAGTTTCGATTCTCCCTCAGGGACGTGATATCTTAATTTTCTTCACTCTAGAAAGACAAAGCGTGGTGTAGAATTCTATTACTCAACACGCAATGTTTTGAGTTCGGGCGGAAAGATGCAAAAAGGAGTGTCTTGACACTAGATTCTCTTTGACTACTTTGCTACGCGGGATAAAGAGTGAACGTAAAAAAGTGTATATGTATTATTTTTTTTTAGCTTCACGCTGTATCCCACTTATAGCAGGGTAGGCAGAGGGAACCTGAGAACCTAGTGTTAAGACACTCGGTTCCCCACTTTCCGCCGAATTGAGGCATTACGTGCTGAATGGCGGAATTTAACGCCGTACTTTGCCTTGTAACCAAACCCAGGAAATGAAAAAATCCCTTTCCCGGAGTGGGAATCGAACCCACAATCTGTCGTATTTACAGTCACACGCTTATGCTTCTGCGTCACGACAGGCGTTAATTTCGATCTGTTTTTCTTTATTTCGTTGCTATGACGAGACGAAGCGCGACGTTGACTTACTCCACTTAATATTCAGCGCCTCGAATTCGGACAAAAGCGGCGAATGTGGTGTTTTAAAGCCAAATTTTCTAACTACCCTGCTATGCAGGCATAAAGAATGCTTCTTGGTTTATTTCAAAATATTTTCCACAGTATTTGTTTTAATAAACATTTACCGACAAAATTTTATTGCTAAATTGATACTAAGTTGGTAAAATATCCTCTATTCACTTTTTTTAACGATATTTTTTTTCCCATCGAATATTGATATTATTTGTGTTGCGTTCCTTAGTTCAAAATCACACTAGTTCAAGAGTTATTTAATCACGTTACTCTTAACTTTTGAAGGCGCCGTTAGCCTGGTAAAGTATTAAGTATATTCACGCTAACATATTCATATCATTCATATTCATCAATAAAGAATTTATAAAAGAAAAAATCCGACAAAATGAAACAGAAAAAGCGTACAGCCCACGAGCGTGGCGCGGAGCTGGTGCGGTCGGGCGCGTGGGCGAGCGGGCGGCGCTGGGCCGACGACGCGCCCGGACACCTCATAGAGGAGGCGTCCGTGCAGCTGCTGCCGGGCGGCGCCGCCGGGGCCTTCGTGCACGGACTGGAAGACGAATTGATGGGTGAATTCATTTTTTTTAACACGTCAAACGCCATGTGGGTCACCGGTGACCTCACCCTTCCTCTACCATAAATGTATTTTCTGTATTTGTGAACCAACTTGTGTTTTTTTAGGTGGTAGGAGGTTCGTCCTCCGACTGGCTCGCGACCACTATCATGTCCAAAATTTGGTGGTTCTGATAGTGGACTACTACATTGTCCCCCCTTCCATCAGTATCCTCTAGGTTGGCAACGCATCTACAACATCTCTGGTGTTGTAGATGTCTATGGGCTAAGGTAACCACTTACCATCAGGTGGTCCTTCTGCTCGTTTGCCGTCCGTTATCAATAAAAAAAAAAAATGATATATGAATGGATGCCTAATAAAAAGTCGTACAATAATGAATCGGTGAGTGCAGAAACAACGTAAGCACGGATTTTCAAATTTTTTAGGCCTTGCCCTTTCTAAGCTAGTTTAAATCGATTACGATTTTTTGCATTTTTTGTAACTTACGTTGTTTCTGCACTCATCGATTCAAATATCGTGTCGCATTTTACTAGTTTTATAGTAAGGGTTATTACTTGTATGCAGCTTTTTAATAAAAGACAATTTACAATTTGCGTTCCCTTTATTTCTATTTTTACAGCAAATATAATTAAGAAAATTAGTACATTATATAATCTGCGTAAAATGCATTATTTAATTGGAAAACTAAAAATTCCATTTTTATTAATAAAATAACTTGCCCCAAAAAAATTAACTAATATAAAAAAAAATAAAAAAAAAGCTAATAAAACATAAAGAATATTTTTTAATAACTTAAATTGAAATTTATTTCATATTTTTGATTCCACAAATCAATATTTTTTTTAAATGTCCTTCCTCCTTCCTCCGTCCTTCTGTTATCAACAGGATTATTAATTTATTTAATCTTTGCAAGAAATAAAATGTCATACCTTCTATTTGTTGTTAATTTATTTTTTAGTAAAATTGAGCATTGACATATTGATTTCTCAATAAAATAGATAATTATTACTTATATATAATATGTAATAATAATTTTATTTTAGAGGTCCGTACAGCGGCGGTGGAAGCGGTTTGTCAATTGTCGATGGAGAACCCAGTGTTCGCAACAACTTCCCTTGATTTTCTTGTGGATATGTTTAACGATGAAATAGAGGACGTAAGGCTGCGGGCTATTGATAGTCTTACAAGAATATCTCACCATATCATACTTAGAGAAGATCAGCTAGAAATCATTTTAGGTGCTTTGGAGGTAAGCTTTTTTAATAGTTATAACTTTAAATTTGAAAATCATGCTCATAGTACTGTAAATTTAAAAAAAAAGAAATAATTTTTATATTTAATTTGCTAAGTGACGTAAAAGTATATTTTTTTAATATTTGGAACAAATAATATAATTTTTCAGGTTATGTTAAGAGAAATTTAAATATGAATATGACATCAGACTAAATATGTTTTTACTTAATAAAAAACCTTATATAAATTATTTATTCATAATGAAAACTTTAATTATTTTTGTTCTTTTGTCTGGTGGTAGGAGGTTCGTCCTCCGACTGGCTCGCGACCACTATCATGTCAAAGACGAACCGCCAAATATCTTATGATGTGTTCCGGTTCGATGGCATGTAAGCCAGGTTTTCCCATTCCCACCCATCCTTTCCCCAAAATGTGGTGGTTCCGAGAACGGAATACTACATTGTCCTCCTCTTCCATCTGTATCCTCTAGGTTGGCAACGCATCTACAACATCTCTGGTGTTGTAGATGTTCATGGGCGAAGGTATCCACTTACCATCAGGTGGTCCTTCTGCTCGTTTGCCATCCGTTATCCATAAAAAAAAAAAAAAACTTAGTTAAATTAGCTGTAGAGTATAAAATGTAGTAAGGGATAATAATTGACTATTATACTCATACATACATAGGTAGCAATATAACAGAAGTTTTACTAAGTTGCAAACCAGTAGACGACAGAATATGCAACCGCAAGATCGATCACGACACGTATCCCAGCAACAATGAACGGAAGTTATTATTACCAAAATATATGACAATTTGAATCTATTATATTGCTATTCAGGAGAACACCTCATTTTTTTTATTTCTATTGCCACTAGGCATAATTTGCATCTCATTATTACTAGAAGGTACGTTTTAGTGAACAACACGTTTCAATTTCAGTCGCATCAGTCGTCTACTCAAGGCGCTATGCGTTGAATATTAATTAATTTTACATGATCAGTTCTGTGTGTGAAAACGAGCTGAAATTTATAAAGTGATGTTTAATATTCTATGAAAGTAATTCCAATATATTTCACTGCTAAGCAGCTTAAAGATAACTGTAATTTTATTCTAGAAATAAGTAGTCAGATAACATTATAATTGTATTAATCTTATTTTAACTTATCTGCGGTGCTTTTGCGCATTGGACAGAGAAAATCTAGTGATATATCACCGTTTTACAATTTCTACCTGTTTTAATATTGTAGTAAATATTGTATGTTACCTAT
>JAKGSA010003059.1:0-11138 GCA_033558755.1 Philaethria dido
ATCCGAAGGGTTCAGCGAGTGCAGCCGGAGCTAAAGCTGGTGCAGCACCACGCCAGCACTGGCTGTATACATTCTGTAAATTTTATTTTATTAAGAAATTTATATACTGAAGGGCAAGTTGAGTTTATGGTACTCGTTTTTAAACTTTTTATTTCATTTGGGTTAGCGACAATTTCTTTTGGAGCTAAAGTTCTGATATTTTTACATCCATAAGTGCGAACTATTAATAATTATTTATATATTTACTATTAACTATTATTAAACTATGTATTTACCTGGACCAAACAAGCTTGAACACAGAGTAACAGGAAAGCAAAGGTAGACATGTTGAAGGTTTTTATGCTGTGAGGGACTCGGACACAATGTGTTTGTAATGAAAAATTACGCTTATATATAGTTCTAGTTCTATAATCAAATTTTCTTACGCAACATTTTCTAAGTAAAGGTACCTAGTGATTTTATTACAGATTATGTAATGTAATTTTTTCAGAAAATAATTAAGGCTTTAAAAGAGTCTTTATAGTAATAATATCTGTGGCTTATAAATATATTTAATACAATAATTTTTACCGACTAGTGTATGTAGTGTGTTTATTTTTGGCAATTGTTGACACATAGTGAACTGTGCCTACAATTGGCAAAAATAAAGGAGTGGAGTATTTAGCAATATTTTTTATCTACGATCCCAATGGTCGATTGTTACTAAAGATCAAAATATGTTTGTAATTTTAAGTTATGATAACATTTCATTCACGTATTTACGACGTATGATTAAACACTAGGATGTCACGTATTATTGAAATAGTATGTACATACAAATTCTTGTAACAATTACAGGTGATATCTATTTTATATAAGTAACTTAGTATAAAAGGGTCATATTTACGAAGTTGACATCATAAGCTACATTTAGTTCAAACAGCAAACATGATGGTTAAAGCCGTACTTTTGGTCTGCGCTCAAGCGCTTGTGATCCAAGTAAGTGTAATTTCAATGTCAGTTATAACGTAAATAATCTATTAATTGTAAAAACTATAGTAATTAATTATATTTTATTTTAGTCGATCGCTGGACAATGCCTTAGTAGCCTGGCTGCAGCACCATTAGCCGCTGCTCCGTTTGCTGCTGCTCCTTTCGCTGCCGCTCCTTGTGGTGCCGCTGCTGCCGCTCCCTGGGCTGCCGCTGCCGCTCCTTGGGCAGCTGCTGCTCCTTTCGCTGGATCGTATGCTGCTGGTGGATTTGGACCTGCTGCTGCAGCTGCATCCAACGGCGGTGCTCTCCCAACATCCAGCGCCTCCGCTATTCCCCCAAGTGGTGTTTCTCTTATTTCCGAAAACGCTTATGAAGGTGCCCTCGGAGTCACTGGAGCTATGCCCTTCTTGGGTACTGTGGCATTTGGAGGTGATTTACCTACTGCTGGCGCTGGAGCTGTTGCTTACGGCTGTGGTAACGGTGAGGTCGCCATGTTGACTGAAGACATTGGTGCTGCCGGTGCATACGCCGCTGACGCATTCGGCTACCGCGCTGCTGCTCCCGGCTATGGTTTTGGAGCACGTGCCTACGACGCAGCCTTCGCTGGACCCGCTCGTGCTGGTTGTGGATGTGGTGCCCGCTTTTAATGACCTGCTCCCGAATAATATAAAAATTGCTAGCGTTTGCAATGAAAAATAAGTCTTTTCTGGATAAACTAAAATCCATTTTTAGAAACCTTACTAACAACTGTTCAAAAACTACCAAATGAAATTTATATATACTTTTAAATAAATTCTATTATTATTATTACATATTTACATATCTTTTGTAACCCTAGATTCGACAAAACTTTACTGTGCAAAATACAGTTCTAACGCGTAAAGTCTTAAAAAATTATTTATTAAGATTCATTTTATAACATGACTAATAAGATGGTCAAGTTCACGTCTAGTTGCGATGACTTTAATAAACAGATTGCTTGGGAAAGTTTGTCCGTGGGCACGCCCATTATGTTTTCTCACTCTGTAGTGAATGCATACTTCTTTCTGAAGGTTGACCATAAACATAGAAATTCACTATTTCCAAATTTTTTTAGTATACAACATACCGAAAACATAAATGAATAATCTAAATTTAAACTGTGTATGTCATGTGGAAGTGAGTTAGATTTTTAGTCTATGGGTTATTCAGTCAGTGGCAAAGATGTCGATGTTTAAACGTTAATGTCAGTAATTATTATTTATGGAATTGAAGAGCTAACTACATAAACCAACTTTCATGTTTTTAAGATAAAGTAACACATAGCTAATATATTTCGAGTTATTAAGAGTTATATAGTAGTTCCAAGTAGTTCATATTATTATATTGAATTAGCTGGGAAGGCAGATTCTTGGCTTATACTTGGCTCATCACGTTCTCACGTAAGGGACGTTTCAAAATGCTATCTATTTTAACAGCTTATATTGAGCGTTGAACTGCGTTTGTCTGTCTCAAGCTAACTCCACAGTCGCAATCAACAAGAATGACCATGGTTTCCAAAACCAAAACTTAATGTATCGATGTCCGAGTATGCTAGCACCATAAGAGTCAGCCAGCAGAGCGAAGATCTTCAACATAGCTAAAGTTCTTATGCCAGCACTAAATGCAACTGTATCAGTAAAAGTACCGCCTTACTAAAAAGATAGAGAAGAAAGGTCTTACGGCTCTTGAGTCAGGTAGATCCCTAGAAACTGCAAGGAAGCCTTCATAACCACTCTGTTTTAAAAGAAGAACTAGGGAAAGTGGAGGAACACTCGAAGTAGGAAGAACACCCTTTAGAGGCAGTTATAAGAAGTTTATAAAACTGACTAAAAATAAGCGAATAGACTAAGTTTAAAAGGAAAATAAATTAGTATTATTGTAAAATAAATTTCTTAAAGGCTTTTTTTAATGGCATACATAAATTCAAGAAAAATATTAATAATTTTAACAAAGTTGGCGATGCACATAATATAAATACAAGAAATAGGCTTAAACTTGCAGCGCCTGTAACTCGATTGTATCGAGTCCGCAATTCTTTTATAGGACAATGACTTTTACAATAGGATCCCAGAAAACGTCCGAGAACTTTCCATTTTGCAATTTAAAAAAATTGTAAAAAGACGTTTTTGTGTTAAAGGTTATTACCTAATTAGTGATTTTATAAATGATAACACACCTTGGGTATGAAGTGCTCGGTCCAGTCTGTTTCAAAGGTATCATTGCCATTAATAAAGAATTATCGAATATAAAATATAGAAACCATTGTCGAATATAAAAAAAAAAAAAGTCCCGCTGAGTTTTTTGCGCCGGTTCTTTTCAGGTCTGAGGCATTAAATTTAGTGAACCGGTGGAAAATTATTTGACGTTCAAAAAATGAAGCATGTAACTTCTTATTTTGAATAAAATTATTTGACTTTGACTTTGACATAAATACAATTTGTGATGCACATGTCGACGTACAAAAATCAAAAGTTAAAACATCTCTCTAAGAGACTGTTCCGTCCTATTTTAAACCGATTTCAGAAAAAGGAAGACGTTATCAATACAACTGTATTTTTGGAACGAAGTTCCTTATCGCGCGTTGCGAAACGCGTGATTCTCTGTCTGTCTCTCTCTCTCTCTCTTTTAGAAAGCAAATTTCCGTTTTTTTATTGTTTTTTTTTGTTTTCGTCTTTCTATTTCGCATTGAACAGTGTGGTGTCACGACGATTGTTTTTGTTGACTGTATATAGGTTTAACTTCGTTTCGTCCGGCCGTTTGGGTGTTTCGACCTGTACACCTCTCATCTTTTTCTGTGTTCATTGCTTCTGATGTAGTCCCATTTAAATTTAGTTAAAATCTGGCGAATTTGTTTTGAGTTATTCTTAATAATTGTACATTTCTTGCATTTTCTTTGAAGTCGTAGTAAGGTTCATAAAATCCAAGCAAACATAGTTGCAGGCAATAATTAGTATTAGAATAACTTCTCTTATCAATTTCTAGTATTATGAAAATAGTCTTTCTAAGAATCTTTCAAATTCGTACGTGACATATGAAAGATTGGTTAATAGGTCATTTAAAGCAATGTGTCAATGAAATAAAGTATTATATAAACTTACAAAAGATATGAAATAACTTATCAGCAAGTTATTAATAAAATTAAATTATTTTATAATATTCATATTGCAATTGCTTTATCAGGATGACTATAGCATGAATACTTATTTCGATTTTGAAACGAAGTTCCTCGTGGCGCGTTGCGAAAGGGGGCTATACAGAAAAATTAGGACCAAAAGTTGTAACGACACTTCTTGCTATAGTTGTAATTCGTGTGGCGTGCTCGTGTTTCTCTGTATGTCTCTTTCTCTTTCATAGAAAGCAAATCAGTTATTTTCGTTTCGTCTTTCTTTTTCGCACCGAACAGTGTGGTGTCGCGATGATTATTTTTGCTGAGTGTATACAATGTATTCAGTTCCTTAATCGAAAGGCACCTCTCATCTTTTTTTAAAAGTGGGGAAATACGTTATCGGGTATCCCGGTTAGTGCCTCGGATGAGTTATGTGGGATTCCGGAGCGACACATGTAGGCCGTTTATATAGCCACTAAAACTTTCATATGTTTTATCTCTTCTTAAATCGTGTATTTTTATTGAACCTTGAACAAAACTTGAACCTTGTGACAAAAAAGATTTATTAATTTTTTTGAGACGATTCTTATTATTTTAATTTCAGAAAATTAAGGTCTATAGATCCATGAAAACCATCGTGGTGTGGGACAGCGACTGACTGTAAGTGGGATTGGGGTAATGATCATATTTTTATTATTTTCATTTATTCGCATTGATTAGATATAGTGTGGAACGCAGTTTTGCCACTCAACAAGCAATGTTTCGATTACGTGTGGAAACTGTAGAACGTAGTATCATGATACTAAATTCTTTCTGCCTACCCTGCTGTCTGGAATAAAGCTGCAAAAAAGAACTAGAGATCTATTTGAAGCCTTATGTAGAAGCTAAAAAAAAGAATATTCATATATTCTTTTTTTAGCTTCACGCTGTATCCCGCATATAGCAGCGTAGGCAGAGGGAACCTGAGAACCTAGTGTTAACACACTCCGTTCCCCACTCTTAGCCGAATTGACTGCGTTGCCTGCTGAGTGGCCGAACTTAACGCCGCGCTTTGCCTTGTTACCAAATTGAGGAAATGAAAATATATGTATATATAAGTAGTTATTATGGAAACCAAATAAATTTAAAACTGAAAATTTCGTAAGACTGTTCTAAATATAGGATAAATGAATATAAAAGCGTCGAGGTTCTTGTAAATTACATTGTGTACTCGACTCCGTTGAATACTAACAACAACATGTCCATCTTCACCTTCTTATTACTCTGCGTCCAAGCTTGCTTGGTTCAGGTAAATATTCGACTTTATAACTAAATTTTATTAGTGATTTCTAGAAATTTGCAGGATTTTTTTACTTACAGAATGTATACAGCCAGTGCTGGCGTGGTGCTGCACCAGCTTTAGCTCCGGCTGCACTCGCTGAACCTTTCGGATACGGCTATGCTGCGGGTATCGCTGCTCCTGGCGCTTATGCTGCTGGCCCATTCGGTCTGGCTGCTCCCGGATACGCTGCCGCCCCCATGGCTGCTGGTGCCTACGGTGGTGGTGGTATCGGTGACGTAGCAGTTGCTGGTGAGCTCCCCGTTGCTGGTGTTACTGTTATCGATGGACAGGTGCCCATTCTCGGCGCTGTTGAATTCGGAGGCATTGTGCCAGCTGCTGGAACCGTCTCTATCGCTGGTAGCTGTGGATGCGGCGCCAACAGAGCATACTACTATTAAATTAAAAATCAATGAAATCCCAGATTTTAAAATAAAGGCATATCACAAATATTTTGTAGTTTTATAAGCATATTGGTATTCTCAACGTTAACACTTAACGTTATATTTTTATTCAATCGACTTTAATTCGTTCTTCAACCTACCTACAAAAACGATGATATAAATATTATTTTATTAAGATTTTATGAGATTTTAATTTGCTTGCGTTTTAATAATATACCATCTAGGTATTTTAGAAAGGTTCATAGCAATGCTAGTTTTATTATCAAAATTCAATTTGTATAGCTATAATATTATTTTCCATCACAGAGTTTTTCTTTTATATGCCGCTGATCTACATCATCTATACACTATTAAAGAATGTAGAACATCGCGTTTAGAAACTGATAATATCCCCATATTAATAATTTAACTTCTTCTCCAAGTGCCATTCAAACCAGTTGTGCTAAGATCCAAAGCACCAAAACACGTAGCGAAGACTCAAATTTTAATTCTTTTAATAGCCGACTTTAAAAAAGGATCTTCACCATTTTCTTAGTTCGAAGGTATTCTTTTATGTGTGTTACCGTATAGCTAATTACAGATTAAATTAATTTTGTTGATTCTTTTTTTATATGATATCCAGCAGTGGTGAGGGGAGCGAATTTTAGTTAGGTAAGTCGGTAAATTTAGAAAAGCCGACTCATATTTAGGGAATGCGGTACATATATTTAGGGAAGCCGGTAATTTATAGAGAAGTCGGTATATTTCGGGAAGCCGGTTATATGATGTGTAGGTATTTAGTAATTTTAGTATCGAATTTTAGCAATGATGTTTTTTTTTGGATCTCTAAGATGCCAGAACTTGTTTTTTTGCAATTTAATGCCTAATATTTTCCTGGTGACTTTTTTTTAGGTCTCGTACTTCTACTTTGAAAAGTTAGGCAAGCCTATGTGTAATAATTGTACTTTTTAGGCCTTTTTTTGGAACTGAGTTTTCTTTTTTGTAAAAATCTTAGATATCATTTTGTTATAATGTCTTGTCAATTAATTACTACGTGAAAAAAAAGTACTCTTTCTTACCTAAATTATGAGGACGGCGGAGTATGAAATATGATGCGGTTAAACTTACATATATGGAAAACGTAGCAGTACAGAAATTAAATATTTTTTTATAATAATTTAATAGAACCAGAAACACATTAATAAAAAAATGTGCAATTCTTATACAGAAGACGTGAAACTCCAGAAATAGGATCATCTCATGTCGGGAGTATTAGTATAATTGTAAGGTTTACTGTTTTAATAGGTTTTCACTAAATTTAAAAATTATTATATAACTATCTAACGGGTGTCCCAAAGTTAACGCAAGATTTGAATTCGAACTGCAGCCGCTAAGCTTTCACTATTTTCGAAATATTCTTTAATAATGAAGACACGTTGTTCTATCGTGTAACGCTCCATTTTTAATAACCCTATACTGTTAGCTGTCAAATTGCTTTTTTTTCAGGGTTGCCAATACTTCACTGCACAAATGGCGGCAAAGTCAAATCTTGTGTTAATTTTGGGACACCCTATATATCAGGGATAAGCTAGCTTTTTTAGCAACAGATCAGAATTTAAATTTCTGTCGGGCCAGAGTTACTTAGTTTGATTAAAATATTCCTTTAATTTCACGTTGTATCCCGTATATAGCAGGGTAAAGAACCTAATGTCTTAAAATTTACTTAATAATACATATATAAAAACTATTTATGCAGTTTATTTTGGTATATTTTGTATGTATTTATGTGTAAAATTCTTATTTATTCTAGTTGTTTTTTTTTATATATATGTATGTGTGTATGTATTATATGTATGATATGATTATTTATTTATGTTATATTTATATTATATATACATATATATCATTTTAAATTTGTTTTACGCACCTATATTTATTTCCTATAAAAAAAGTGCTAGTTGGTTGGTAGAGAGAATGCCAGTTTAGCGTTAATTCTGTGCAAAAGGGAATTTTTATAATAAATAAATAAGATCACATAAATACGAAAATTGAAAAAAATATGGTACAACGTAATATATTAGGGATAGAACAAAACCCCAAAATATGAAGACAAGAAAAAAGAAACGTTTCACAGCGGCTCCCCTCTCCACATCAGTGGATTTTTGCAATATCAGGGGACTACACGCAAACCTAAACGCAGTCCACCAACATCTTGAGACTGCGCAGCCGACCCTTCTATTTCTAACGGAGACGCAAATATCCTGCCCGGCCGATACATCATACCTTCTTTACCCCGGCTACAAACTCGAACATAAATTCCTGAGACGTGCCGGTGTATGTATGTTCGTTCGGCAGGATATCTGCTGTCGCCGTCTTCATCAATTTGAGGACAGGGACCTGTCAATACTGTGGGTGCGCGTGGACTACGGTAGCCACACCCGTATATACGCGTGCCTATACAGGTCTCACAGCGGTGACAGGGAAACAACGCGACTTTTCGAGCACCTGCAATTGACGACGGATAAAGTTCTTGAGCAATATCCCTCTGCAGAGTTGGTGATTCTAGGAGACTTTAATGCCCACCACACGGAATGGCTTAGTTCTCGGTCCACTGATTACGCGGGGAGGTGCGCTCATGAATTTGCTCTGGCCTATGGCTACTCACAACTGGTACATTCTCCAACGAGAATACCTGATGTTGAGGACCATACGAGTTCTATATTGGACCTTCTGCTGACCCAACGTCCGGATGGATATTCCATCTCAGTGGATGCACCACTCGGTTCGTCCGACCACTGTCTCATCCGGACTCTAGCACCATGCGCACGCCCAAATCCACCTAGACCAGCCAGTTTGCGGCGCATGTGGCAATATAAGTCGGCAGACTGGGATGGATTGCGAGAGTATTACGCATCGTACCCGTGGAGGCAGCTTTGCTTCACATCAGAAGATCCCGACACCTGCGCAGCTGCTGTCTCTGAGACGATACTAGTGGGGATGGAATATTTTATTCCAAACTCACTGGTTGCTGCCGGGACTAAGAAACGGCCGTGGTTTAATCGGTCCTGTAAGGCTGCTAGACAATTAAAGCAAGCCGCATACAGGGCTTGGACTACGGCTCGTAATAATTGTGATCCCAATTTGTCTGATGTGAAACGCAACCTCAATGCTGTCTCGAGGTCCAGTAAGCGAACAATTGCCAGGGCGAAATTCGATTTAATCGGCAGATTTGGTGAGAAACTAGCGGGCTACCCCTCTGGGAGTCGTGCTTTCTGGTCACTCGCCAAAGCTGCCGAGGGAAACTTTTGTCAGTCGTCCTTACCACCACTGCAAAATGCCGATGGCAACCTGGCCCACAGTGCAAAAGAGAAAGCCAATCTTTTAGGCACACTCTTTGCCTCGAACTCGACCTTGAACGTCGACGAAAGCACCGCACTACCTACCATCCCGTGTTGCGGTCGCTCCATGGCCGAAGTTAACATCTCACAGAGAGATGTCCGGCGGGAGTTGCTTAGTCTAGACGTTCACAAGTCGAGTGGGCCCGACGGCATACCTGCAGTGGTGCTCAAACAGTGTGCTCCTGAGTTGTGCCCTATACTAACGCGACTTTTCGCACTTTCTTACCACTCTAGGCAAGTACCCTCTTCGTGGAAGACGGCACACGTACATCCGGTGCCCAAAAAGGGCGATAGATCAGACCCGTCGAATTACAGGCCTATCGCTATAACCTCCCTTCTCTCCAAGGTGATGGAGCGCGTAATTAACGCAAAGCTCCTCAGATACCTAGAAGAAAACGACCTGCTCAGCGACCGCCAATACGGCTTTCGCCACAGTCGCTCGACTGGTGATCTTCTAGTGTATCTCACACACCGATGGGCCTCCGCCATCGAGAGTCAAGGTGAGGCATTGGCAGTTAGCCTTGATATAGCGAAGGCGTTCGATAGGGTCTGGCACCGGGGTCTTCTCACGAAGTTGCCATCTTACGGACTGCCCGAGGGTTTGTGCAAATGGGTTGCTAGCTTTTTATCCGACCGATGCATTAGAGCCGTCGTTGACGGCAGCTGCTCCGAAAAAATGGACATTAATGCTGGCGTCCCGCAAGGTTCTGTACTCTCTCCGACCCTGTTTCTGCTGCATATCAATGATATGCTGGCAATTGACGGCATTCATTGCTATGCAGACGACAGCACCGGAGACGCGTTTTACACAGGCCGTGCAAACATCCCTCGTTCCGTTGTGGAAGAAAGTCGCGAACAACTTGTGTCTCAAATCGAGAGTACTCTATCTAGAGTCTCCGATTGGGGTCGGGACAATCTGGTCCAGTTTAACCCCTCCAAGACACAAGTTTGCGCGTTCACCGCTAAGAAAACCCCATTTATTGCGGCCCCTCAATTCCAGGACACATCTCTTACCATCTCTAAGAGTGTAGGGATCCTTGGTATCGACATATCCAGTGACGTCCAGTTCCGAAGTCACTTAGAAGACAAGGCCAAGTTGGCATCCAAAAAGCTGGGTGTGCTAAACAGAGCGAAGCGGTACTTCACACCGGGGCAAAGACTGCTACTTTATAAGTCACAAGTCCGGCCCCATATGGAGTACTGCTCTCATCTCTGGGCGGGAGCACCAGCATACCAGCTTGGACCTTTTGACTCGGTTCAAAGACGAGCTGTGAGACTTGTCGATGATCCTACACTCACAAGCGGTATCGAGCACTTAAGTCTAAGGAGAGACTTTGCTTCCTTGTGCGTGTTCTACCGCTTGTATAATGGGTTGTGTTCTGAAGAATTGTTTGACATGATGCCCACGGCTACTTTTCACCATCGCACCGCTCGCCATCGACAGGGAGTTCATGCTCACACTTTGGAGCCTAAATGGTCCCGAACAGTTCGATTTCAAAGGAACTTTCTTCCGCGGACTCTCCAATTGTGGAATGATCTCCCTGCCGAGGTTTTCCCAGAGGGCTACAATATGGGGTTCTTCAAAAGGGGAATAAATAGGTTTTTGAAGGGTCGGCAACGCGTAAGTGATGCCCCTGGTGTTGCAAGCGTCCATAGGCCACGGTAACCACTTACCATCAGGTGGGCCGTGTGCCTTGTTGCCACCGTCGTGGTATAAAAAAAAAATATATATAGAAAAGAATCATTAAAAAAAAAAAAAAAAAAAAAAAAAAAAAAAAAAAAAAAAAAAAAAAAAAAAAAAAAAAAAAAAAAAAAAAAAAAAAAAAAAAAAAGGGTTCGATTCCCTCTCCAGGGAATGGAAATTTTCATTTCCTTGGTAACAAGGCAAAGCGCGGCGTTGAGTTACGCCACTCAGCACGCAATGCCTCAATTCGGCCGAA
>JAKGSA010003060.1:0-11126 GCA_033558755.1 Philaethria dido
TAGTTATAATTTCAATACGCGGCGTTGAGTTCCGCCACTCGGCACGCAAAGACTCAATCCGGCGGAAAGTGGGGAATGGAGTGTCTTAACACTAGGCTCCCTCTGTCCCTGCTATATGCGGAATACAGCGTGAAGCTATATATGTATGTATATATATTTAAATATATATTGAATTTAGGTATTGTTAATAAGCAACTTCAAAAAAAGGAAGAGGTTTTCAATATGATTATATTTTTTTTATGGCTGAGTGAATGAGTTACAATTTTTTTTTTGTATAACTCTACTTTATAGTAAGTTGTTTAAATAATAATAAAAAATTTATGTAATCGCCTGTCGTGGCGCAGAGACACAAGCGTGCGACTGCAAAGGCGACAAGTTGTGGGTTCGATTCCCACTCCAGGAAATGTTAGTATTTTCATTTCCTGGGTTTGGTAGCAAGGCAAAGCGCGGCGTTGAGTTCCGCCACTCAGCACGCAATGCCTCAATTCGGCGGAAAGTGGGGAACGGAATTTTTGTAAGGTCGGAGTGTCTTAACACTAGGTTCTCAGGTTCCCTCTGCCTACCCTGCTATATGCGGAATACAGCGTGAAGTTAAAAAAAAAAAAAGTCAACCATTTTTATTACTTACTTATTTCCTTCAGATATATAAAACACCAGCTATTGACAATAAGGAAGTTTCCCCTAAAAAGTCAAGGAAAAATAAAGATGCATCTGGAACTAAAATCAAAAGATCAAAAAGAATAATTGAAAATGACACTACTATTCATGAAGTTCAAAATCAATTAATAGAAGAAAATAACGAAATCATTAATAAAAATAATGATCATTTAAAAATGATGACGGATCAAAATGAACTGAATGATGACAATAACAAAAATTCAGAGAGTTTATTGCAAAATCATGAAAATTTCAATCAAAATATAAATATGGACGTAGATGTGACAGAACAATATAGTTTTGGTAACGCTGTCCAAGATATACTAGAAACTGAAAATATACCATCAAATAAGTCTACCGAATCTATTGATTTTGATGAAATTGCAAGCAAAATGGAGAATAATGATTTTTGTAATGAAAATGATGACACTTCTATATTAAAACCCAATGAAAATAATGATAAGTGTCAAATAAAAGATAGAACGAATGAATTTGGAGTAAGTTTTGTAAAGAATGAAATTAAAGAATGTGATACAAGTCTAGATTTAAAACAGACTGAATGTATGAACGACACCGTGAATGAATTACTTTTACATGAAACTATAAATATGAAAACGGGAACAGATTTAGTGGTAAAGAGCGAACGTCACAAAGATATAGATGCTAAGATAAGTGAAATGGAGGCAAATGCAATCAAGAAATTCAAAGGCTCTCTCCTCGACAGTATATTTTAAACTAGAGGTTCCCAATCTCTTTTCCGTTATAGACCCCTTGTAATGTTTTTCAGTTTTAGATAGACCCCCTGCTATTTACCTTAATGGACTTAAATTATTATTTTTTATTTTTATTTTGATTTTGGATTTAAAAAAAGAACAATACAATTTTACACATTTATTAATTGAATTTAAATCAAAATATAGTAACTGTTACATGAAAGAAACTAAGCAAAAAATACATTTATTTAATAGGAGAGATGAACTTGATTGTTTAAGAATAAATTATCAATCATATTAATTATATTATATTTATTTATTTATTTTTTAATATCAAAATGACAGTAATAATACTTTTTTTGCAATTTTTTGCCTATTTTCATTTCATAGACCCCCAGTTTTTTTTTGTCGCCCACATAGAACCCTTGCAGTTTTTTATCGACCCCTGGGGGTCAATATAGACGACTTTGGGAATCACTGTTTTAAACTAATGAAATTATGTACTAGAATTAAATTTATTAACTTAGATTATTATTATTATTTTTTTTTGTTGTTAAAGCTTTGTGTTTAAGTTTATTTTTACATGAAATGTTTATTTATAACATATTAAGTATGAAGGACTTGAATATTAGATTTATTTCTTCTAAAATAAGAAATTTATTTGCATTTTTATATGTTTATATAATATATTGTATACATAATAAGATAATTATTTGTAAAAGCATCATTCAAATCAAACTGCGAACGCAAGCAGTTCTGGGTTCGAGTCCCACTCAGGTTGATAATTATATTTCAATTTTTTGCATTTCCTCACTCAAAACCACTCGACATCTAGGCAAAGAGTGGAGAACGGAGTGTCTCGACACTAGGTTCTTTGACTACCTATGGCTAAACCTTGCTTTTGTATGTTGTAGGCGTTAGTTTTTTTATGTATTGTATTTATATGTGTCTATTGCATGCCTTTATATGCATTTTATTCAGCACAATACTATATGATATACTCGTACATATTATAACCAATAGTATTACATTTTAAACTAGTAAATGGTCTTTTAAAATATGCTTGTTTTATTTCTATTCATTTGAAATTAATATTTAATAGAATAATTATTTTTAAAATAAATCATTTTGTGAGAATATATTAATAATAATAATTCATGGTCAAGTAATGTGTTATTGTTAAGCTCGTTTAAATCACAGCAACTTATAAAATAAAAAAGTTTTTAACACAAACTTCACCTGCAATCGGACTTCACGATATACCTATATCTAATGTCGCATTCGTATAATATATATAGTGACATATATTGCTAAAGACAACGCGTTGTTAACTCGTCAAAGAGGATACTAGTTTATATATCATATGTAAACAAAAAATTAAACCTTTTTGACGTTTGACGTTTAACTTTTTGTCGTTTCGGTGGCATGAAATTACAATATAAGCCTTTATTACTGTATTTTACAATTTTCTTTTTGATTTACATAGTTTTATAGGTTGTATCAGTAGGGCAATCACGAAAACTTGCGACAAAGTATTGTATCGTTATTCGAAAGCATTTTGTATGTGAATACTTTAGTTCCTCTTACGCACGGTAGGGGCCCTTTCAGTGTGTCCTATGGCACATAGGCCTCCTCTAATATTTATAATGAGCTCTTTGATTTTCGCGAATATTACACATATTAAATGAAACTATTTTAACTGGATTAATCGCGCATATTTTAGTATACGAAAATACATTTTTGGAAACCCGACGTTTCAAACACTTTACAGTAGTCCGTGGTCACAGATTTCCAAAAATGTATTTTCGAATACCAAAATATACGCGATTAATCCAGTTAAAATAGTTTCATTTAATATCTCTATTGTTTATTTCATTTTTTTTCCTATCTCTTTCTTTTCTAAGCCACGGTACCAGCAACCTTACTTGGATCATCAAATGAATAAAATAAATATTACACACACTGCCATGTGTTTAACAAGTATTTTATGTTTAAATAAAGATACATAATCGTTTAAAGAGGCACAAGCGTGCGACTGTAAACGCGACAGGTTGTGGGTTCGATTCCCACTCCAAGAAAAGTAATGTTTTCATTTTCTGGGTTTGGTAACAAGGCAAAGCGCGGCGTTGAGTTCCGCCACTCAGCTCGCAATGCCTCAATTCGGCGGAATTGTTGTAAGAGAACGGAGTGTCTTAACACTAGGTTCTCAGGTTCCCTCTGTCTACCCTGCTATATGCGGGTTAAAGCGTGAAGTTAGTAAATTATAAAATTTACTAAAACAAAATGGCGGGAAAATAATACAAATCAAATGCAACATTCGTATATATTTGACATCTAGTACATAGATTATATAATAAATGTTTGTATAAAGGAATTTAGATGAAGCTATCAATAATAATAACTAAATAAATAAATAATTTCATTCTATAAAATATGGATATAATTATTATATCACAAATTAAAAGAAATAATGCACCAGATATTTATTTTGATATAATGTTGATTTCATAAAAATAATCATGACATTACTGATATTCATAAAGTTGATAAATTAAAAAAAAAAATAGGCCACAGAACTTCCTAATTACATTTTAACACTTTAAAAATTCTTGTTTTCGTTATATAATAATAATAACTTTATTTGTTTAAAACAGAATTTTTACAAAAACAGAAATTTGTGGTAGAAATCTCCTTTTAAGCATATAATGTCTGTATTAGGAGATTCCGCCCTTCCAAAATAAAATGTACTATAATTATTTAATCTGTTAATTTACAGTAAAATAACTTAAATTACAATATAAATATATGTTTAAATATATGTGCATGTAAATATATACTTAAATAATTAAAAAGGAAGAAATTCATATTAAAATCATTCGATTTTAGTGCAAAAACATATTTTATAGGTCCTTTTTATTTAATAAATCATATTAATATAAAATATATACATATATAATATTATATTTATAATTTAACAATTACTGTACGTATCATTAAGTACTTTCTAACTTAAAACTAATGTTTGAACTTAACACAAACTACTTTAGTCTAGATTTATATATATTTATATTAAAAAAAATAAACGTGATTCAAAATTCCGAATTTAATCAAATATTGAATTCATATAAAGTTATATAATAAAAATAATTCAATTGACTGATATAACTAAAAGTACCTTTTCTCAACATAGGCAAAAAACATTACTTAAAATCATTTTTGTCAGGAGTTTACGAATTAGACACCATATTGTTCTCATAATTATGATAAATATTCATTTTACGATAAACAAATTATTTATTTTTTTACTTTTGTACCTTCTTTTAACCATTAAAGTTTAAAACATCTATATAATAATCTATTTTTAAAATATATACTTTTTAAAATCATATAATGGAATGTGTCAACACAATATTCTGCCACAATCAAGAAGTAATAGAAAAAAATATGTTAGAACAATTTTTATTATCTATGGAATAAAAGAAAATTTTAAAAAATGTCATTTAAAAAATAAAATGCTTGAAACAATATTATTTTCAATTATTAATAAAATTGTATGTAGATGAAAATATTTCATACAAAACAAACTTTGTTAGGAACGTAAGTTTGCTAAAACTTTTATAAAATCAAATTATCGTTAACTGTAAGGAATTTATTTATTATAATTTAAACTGTAAGGAATGGAATGAAATTATTTGTAAATTCCTTTTTTAACAGTCTTTAATCAGCTTGATTTATATCTATCTATCAATCTTTGTAAGAAACTCATATTATTTTAACCTATTCAAGCATTAATGTCCAGATCCGTCGACGATATGACATATTCATAGAGTTACATACATACATACATAGCTTCACCCTGTATCCCGCATATAGCAGGGTAGGCAGAGGGAGCCTAGTGTTAAGACACTCCGTTCCCCACAGATTCATAGTTTAACCTAATGTATCTTTGCCACGACCATTAGAATCAGTAGAAATTGAGGATTTTTTAAACCTTTTTAAACATTTGAACATAGCAGGATTCGAACTCACGCCTTTTAAATCCCATTGAAGTGCTCTAGCCAATTGAGCTATGCGTTCTTATTAAACTACGTCGAAATTCAATAAAGAGCCTATAGGACTCGTTACTACTTTATTTTTGTTATCATTTATTTATATGCTCCTAAAATATTTTAGGAAATGGAGTTTTTCATTTCCTGGGTTTGGTAACAGTGCAAAGCGCGGCGTTGAGTTCCGCAACTCAGCACGCAATGCCTCAACTCGGCGGTAAATGGGGAACGGAGTGTCTTAACACTAGGTTCCCTCTGCCTACCCTGCTATATGCGGGATACAGCGTGAAGCTATGTATGTATGTAAAATATTTAGCTATCTTACAATAATTAAAATATTTTGTGATTATTTTTAAATAATACATAATATAAGACAAAACAATGTTTTTCCTTATAGTTAGTGTTCAGCATTAGTTATTTTTCTAGAAGGAAATATATGCCGAGGCATTGTGTATATAATGGTTTATTTTTAAAACATTTTTATAGTTAAAACTATATATTTATATTTATATATACTATAATTTTACTAAAAACAATAATAATATATTTTTTATCTATGTGACAAAATTGACATTTATCTATTTTACGCAAATCTTCTAATATTTTACTAGTATTTATTTTATAACGATTCTCTTTTTTAAGTTTAACTTTTTTTTTTATAATCTAAAACAATAAAATTTTAAATTTCTTCAACTTTCACTATAAATTTGGTACGTAGACAATAAATTCATATATTTATCATTAATTTATTAAAAAAAAAAAACTAGACGCCAGCTATGCACTTTAAAATTTACCTAACACACACATAATAAATACTTGAGAATTATATTGAGTGCACGGCTGTGTTCAACGCCAAGTTCTAATCAAAATTTATAACAATATGAATAATTTCTTCGTTTCCAAAAAGGCCGTCAATTAGAGATCAGTCAATCGTGATGTCTTGGTTCTTTTAGAAAGTGTAATATCACTTTCGTTAAGGAGTTAAATGTAAATATTCAGCTATAAATATACGGAATATTTTATTTAAATTGTCTATGGTGTTAAAGTCTAGTGACGCTAAGTTATCACGCGCTGTGTGCCATACACTGGGGAAGGGATTGGGGATGATGTGCAGGACGTCCACGTCTGAAAATATTAAGAAAAAATATTAGCTTTTTATTTTTTTTTTACGTCAAACGTAATCGTGCTTAAGGTAGAGAGAGGATGCGCGACAATGGACTGGTGATTATTAACCCTTATCTTCATTTTGTATAGTATACCATACATATAACTTTACAAAAATATACGTTGACTATAAAATCATTTAACTTAGTTTTAATAAAGACATGATATTTCTAGACGTTTATTTATACTCTCAAAAATAAAAATAGTAGTCCATCTGTCATAATTTTAAATCAGTTGTCAAAAATAACCGACAAGATGCGCCGCGTAGATTTATCTAAGGTAAGTTTTATTTTATTTTTATGTTTGTACCCATAGTAATATATGTTTATTATAAAATATATATGCCTAAATGTATGTTCTTACATATTTAAATATATATACCGTTATTGCTATACAAATTAGCATGTTTTTGTCGTGTTCTTTACTATCGTATATTATACTATACAATGCCACAGTTGCAGTAATTTACCTTTCATTGGTGGTGTATAGAATAATATACATTGCTAATTTTACAGGATCAATATATATATTGTTAATTTTACTATTTTATTTTAATTTAAAGTATGTCTGCCTTATATACTAAAAAAAATTGTTACAATATAAAAGACATTTGTACTGATGTTTGGCTGCCCCATTTATATAGTAGTTGTAGTAAGCGACACACATAGTTGTGGGTTTGATTCCCACAAAAGTACTACAATTGTATTACTGCATGACTACCTACCTATTTAAAGAGGTAAATAATATTACATACATATCCTATCTATTATACAATTTACTTTAGCTTTACAATGGTGCTGGTCTTTGCATGTTTCTTTTGCTTTGGTTTTATCCTTAGTTCCTGAAGAGAATGCAACCTCTGACATAAGTGACGGAGCTAGTAGCGGTTATGAAACTGGAATGATTGGATCAGCAGAAAGTTCTCCAGCGCCATCGATAAATTCCAGTCTCGAAAGGTTAAACCTCATACAAATTTCTAATGATGAGATAGGAACGCGTGCAGATGATATTTACACAAATACAACCGAAGGTCCTCTTATTAGTTTTGCCATCATACAAAGATTATTGGAAAAGACCTTTCGCTATTCAAAAGTAGCAAATGAAATGTCTCTAAAAAGATTCGAACAAATAAGGCGATTTTTACATATTACCAACAATTCTGAGGCCGATACATCAGATAGATATTATAAACTACGTCCTGTAATTAATTGCATTCGAAAACAATGTTTATCCATAGAAGAAGAGAATGCTTTTAGTATTGACGAAATGGTTATACCATACAAAGGGAAGAAAGCAGGAAGTCGTCGTCAATATAACCCAAATAAGCCTCGTAAATGGGATTTCAAAAACTTAGTCAGGGCTGGTGTATCTTGCATCCTTTATGATTTCAGAGGCTTTCTTTTAGAGGCTTTACATTTACTGAAGAGGAAGAAACTATGGGTGTTGGAAGTAAAATAATTTTAGCTTTATCCAAGACTATTAAAAATAAAGCAAGTGTCGTATATTTCGACAATTATTTTACTTCCTTAGAGCTGGTAACATGGGAGATGTCGATTTAGCAGATATGCTGATTGTATTATATCGAACAGGAATAAGATCGCACAGGTGATATATGAATATTTTCTCGCAACTTTTAGATATATGCATCAACAATGCTTGGCTTTTACGTCGGAGACACAACAAAATGAAGAACACCACCAAAAAGCAGGATCGTCTAAAAGATTTTATCTTAGAAATCTACAACTGCTTACTGAAAAGAGGTCGCAACGTTTCAGTAAAAAATTTAGACACAGTTCTCGAAAAATTAAAAATAAAAAAACCGGTATCAGAATGACCATGCGATGATATTCGGTATGACAAATATGACCGTTGGCCGCAAATAACCGGATATCAGAGGTGCAACTACTGCAAAGGCAATTACAATATATACCAAATGTAAGGTTCATCTCTGTTATGTGAAGAATCGTAACTGTTTTATGGAGTACCACCTCAAGCAATAAGGTTTCTTCTCTCTCTACAATAATCATATCACAATTACTTATTAAAAAAATTGTTCAACAAAAATTTATTTTATTAAACATTTTTATTTCTACCAAGACAGTTTTTTTTATTTAAAATCTATATTATAATCTATATTATATATATATTATCTTTTGGTATATGTTAAAACTACTAGTAACAACTCCAAACTTCCAACTCTCCCTAAACATAGCAATGTATAGCATAATATACATTCTTAAAAATGCGATAATCACTGTACGTGTAGCAATGTATAGAATAGTATACATCTTGTTTTTCCAAAATTTTCATAATACGATTTTTTTTTTATTTTTTTTGTGTTTCCAAAGAAATTGCATATATACATTTATTTCGAGTTTCTTAAAAAAAATAATCTTGCCACGATAAGGGTTAATTACTATAGTTCTTTTGGCGTAGTGAGAGAGTATCTGGTTGTAAACGCAATGGTAATTGGTTCAATCCCTGTTCAAGAGGAACTGGAAGGCGTTAAGTTCTGCCTTTCGATGCACAATGTCTAATGTTTTGTTTGGTGGTGGGAGGGTCGTCCTCCGTCTGGCTCGCGACCACTATCATGTAAAAGATGATCCGCCAAATATCTAAGGATGTGTTACGGTTCGATGGCATGTAAGCTAGGTTTTTTCGCCTTTCCTACCCATTCTTTCCCCAAAATATGGTTGTTTCGATGGCGAACTATGTAGTGGCCGCGGCGGCTACTACATTGTTTCCTCCCCCTCCCATCTGAACACTAGGTCGGCAACGCATTTACAACTCCTTTGGTGTTTGTGGGACAACTTACCATCAGGTGGTCCTTCTGCTCGTTTGCCATCCTTTAGCAATAAAAAAAATAATAAAACAAAATTTGGGAGAAGTAACTTGGCATTATACTCTCCCTGCCTACTATATGGTAAAAAACATGGAGCTGAAGAAAAGATAAAGGATAATCATTATCCTTGTCATCTTAGCAAGAATATCAGGTTTATGCCAAAAAAATATTGCATTTACCGATTTTTTTAAATTTATTTATTACATTTATTTACAGTACATGTTGACATTCCAAAAGAAAATACACTTAAATGAGCAAGAAAACCGCTGGAATGTCATTATCGTTAAATCTGAACTGCCACATGGTCAGATTTAAATCCAATTTCCAAATTAGATTAAATCAATTGTTTAAAAGTAAGTCAGAATAGTGTCATAAAGTTTTCTTAAATTGAATGGTTGATAGATAGATACAGGTGGCGTTACGCTAAGAAAGCGCACTATATAATAAAATATTAAAAGAATCGTAACGAATACATCTGGATTTTTAATCAACTTCAACTACAGGAAGGAGGTTTTCAATTCAACTGTATTTTTTAATGTAATATTTTTATTCTCTCCCTCTGGTAACAAGTCAAAGCGCGGCGTTGAGTTCCGCCACTGAACGCATTGCCCCAATCTAGGGGAAAGTGGGGAACGGAAATCTTAAGAGAACAAGGTGTCTTATAACTAAGTTCTCAAGTTACCACTGCCTACCCAGCTATGTTCGGGATACAGCGTGAAGGTAAAATAATATTTATATTTTTTTAATGAATACTTAAAAGAACTTAACAGAAATTTAGTTATTTCACTTTAAAATGCTTTAGATTTTAAATAATGATTGGTATTTTCATTTTCTGAGTGTGGTAACAAGGCATGGCGCGGCGTTGAGTTCTGCCCCTAAGCACGCAGTGCCGAAACTTATCGGAAAGTGGGGAACGGAAATCTTAAGAGAGCGGAGTGTCTTAACACTAGGTTCTCAGGTTCCCTCTGCCTACCCTGCGATATGCGGGATACAGCGTGAAGCTAAAAAAAATAATAAAATGTTTTTTCAATGAGGACTTAAAAAACTTAACAAAAATTAAGTGACATATCACTTAAAAAAAGCTGAACACAATAACTTATTGTCTATCCCATTCCATGAATACAATATGTGGTATACGCACGGTTGCTTCACAAAGTATTATTCAATGGTATTCTCTTTTAGTTTCATTTTTCGTTTTAATGAATGCCTTTAACGATGCTCAATTATTGAGACAGTTACTGTCGTTCATTATGCAAAATTTTAGTTAAGAATGCAGTTTTTTTTAATAAATGTAGGTGAAATGATAGCCTTCTCTTTTTTATGTCAGCAAAGTATGAAAAGTTTTGATTGTTTATTCAATTTAACGAGAATTTTAAAAGGGCCCCTTAAACCTACACTTGGGTGGTAAGTCCCAGGCACTCTTAAAACTCCTCTCTCTGGAACGCGACGGGCCCGACCTCCGTATGGTGGAACCATGGTTGCTAAGGAGTTTCTTTTCGTCATTATTATGTGAAGAAATAACTTTGTACTTCGAATTTTACTGAAGTATGAAATTTAGGACAGTTAAAAATTATATTATATATAAGAGTGTGTAACGATCAGTACTTTTGTATTTAAATGAATATCAATTTATCTAAATATATAATATAAATTAACATGAATAAATTAATCTCATATTTTAAATAGATAAAGTTCGAGTAGTAT
>JAKGSA010003062.1:0-11108 GCA_033558755.1 Philaethria dido
GATTGCACGAATAGCTCGCTTCTGCAGGACAAAGATCGAATTAATACTGTGATGTGACCAGGCGATCAAAGGAAGTTAAACCACTCTTTCTTTGAAGTTTCGGTAATTATTAAGTTGTGGAAAAATGATAGTAATTGAACATGTGTATCGTTTAACTAATGAAGATATTTGAATAAAATAAGAAATAATGGAAATTAATCATTTTGTATAATTTCAAAATTAAGCAATTATAACTATCTATCTATGTAAAGCTGCTGTTGTTGTTAATAAACTTAATATAATTTAAGAATAACGCCTGTCGTGGCGCAGATGCACAAGCGTGCGACTGTAAACGCGACAGATAGTGGGTTCGATTCCCATTCCAGGAAATGTAGTATTTTCATTATCTGGGTTTGGTGACAAGGCGACTCGCGGCCTTGAGTTCCGTCACTCAGCACGCAATGCCTCAATTCGGCGAAAAGTGAGGAACGAAGAGAGAACGGAGTGTCCCAAGCTAAGTGCCGTTATATAAAATTTTATGTATTTTACTAACCTGTAATTTTTTCCATTGTATCCTACCGATGCATCGCGATGCATTTCTCCATGCCAGCTTAGCTCCGAATACCAGCTCTGAAGTATGCAGTTGATAAGTTCCGTTCTGGTCTAATTCTCTTTGGACTTCTTGTAACCTTTTAATATGGGCATCTGTGTTTTCTCTAAAAGAAATGAATAATAATTAGTTATTAATAGAATAAAATAATGTTTAAGCTTTATTATAAATTAAAATTGGTGTACATATAAGCTGTAAAGTTTCTAGATATGTTCAGATGTTTTTGTGTGAAAGGGTAATAAACATTCATACATCCAAGTTAACAAGCTTATATTAAGGCCGCCATAGTAAATACAATAGAAAATAACAATAATCATAATGATTTTTTTTAACTTCCCGCTGTATCCCGCATATAGCGGGCTAGGCAGAGGGAACCAGAGAACCTAGTGTAAGGACAATCCATTCTCTTTCAACATTTCCGTTCCCCACTTTCCGCCCAATTGAGACATTGCGTGTTGAGTGGCGGAACTTAACGCCGCGCTTTGCCTTGTTACCAAACCCAAGAAATGAAAATACTAAATTTTACATTTCCTAGAGTGGGAATCGAACCCACAACCTGTCGCGTTTACAGTCGCGCGCTTGTGCCTCTGCGCCACGACTTGATATGATCTTTATTCATAATTTCGAATTAAAAGTCGAATTGCGCAACAATTTTTACTTAATAGTACTTATATACCAGATTCATGTATTTTTTTAATTTTTTTTTGATTGACCATTTATTGATGATAAAAATATATAGTGACTAACCTGCGTATTGAAGAAAAATATTGCTTGAGAAAAGTCTGGGCTTCTTTATACACTTCTTCGACAGTCCTCGGTGTGTCGCCTCTATTTGGAATGTCCATAATGCTATTCTGACATACAGCTGGTGTGCATTTCGTGTTCTATATAAATAAGAAATAATATTTATATAAATTATTATTACAAGACTTCTTTATAAATCTACATGTTAAATTATTTACTCCGTTGCCTGTCGTGGCGCAGAGGCACAAGCGTGCGACTGTAAACGCGGCGGGTTGTGGGTTCGATTCCCACTCCAGGAAATGTAAAATTTAGCATTTTCATTTCTTGGGTTTGATATCAAGGCAAAGCGCGGCGTTGAGTTCCACCACTCAACACGCAATGCCTCAATTCGGCGGAAAGTGGGGAACGGAATTGTTGAAAGAGAATGGAGTGCCTTAGCTCTAGATTCTCTGGTGCCTCTGCCTACCCTGCTATATGCGCGATACAGCGTGAAGTTAAAAAAAAATTATTATGTCCTGTTTTAAAAACGATTTAGGGCACTTCACAAGCGAAGTAATAAGACATTCCGCAAGCGTAGTGTTACGCAAGAGAAAAGTTAGGAAATTCAGTAAGTCGAGAGATAATACACTCCGCAAACGGAGCGAGAAGATACTGCGCAAGCGGAGAAGCAGGACACTGATAACTCACCTAAATAACAATACATTATTATCTTAAATTTAGATGCGTAACCCAAAGAATGCTTTGAGCTTCAAGTATCCATTTTCTCCCCGTTATTGCATGAAAAGCTAAAACCGCACGCTTTAACACAGTATGCATTTGCTAATTAATTACGTTGTAAGGAACAAATAAAAATATGTTGCAGTAAAATATTACTACAAATAACTTATGAGTAAAAAAGTAAAGTCAATTTTATTTTAGCTTTTTATCTATTGTGCCTGTGTCCAGTTAGTTATATATATATCAGTATATGTAACTATCTGGACACAGATAATAATAGATAAGAGAGCCATATTCCATTCATATAGGCAAATAATGGCATCGACTTTCCAAATTTTAGGATTATGGGTTTTTTCGTTTGCTTCGCCATGTATGTTTATTGTTTTTATTGTTATTAGAAAGAATTATTGATAACAAGAAATCGAAATTGTAGCTACAGTTTTTACTCCACTTCCCGCTTTTATTTGCAGAGTAATCAGAGAGGAACGTTATGTCAAGTCACTCTCTAGTCGTGGC
The DNA here is from genome assembly GCA_033558755.1 of Philaethria dido. Lineage (NCBI taxonomy): Eukaryota > Metazoa > Arthropoda > Insecta > Lepidoptera > Nymphalidae > Philaethria > Philaethria dido. The sequence goes on from JAKGSA010003062.1 coordinate 2,567, forward strand.
ACACAACGCTTTGTTTTATTTATTTATTTATTTATTTATTATTACAAAGATTCTTGTTGTACTTACAGCAAAGCCAAAGCGTACAACAAGATATATGTTAGTGGTTACAATGAAAACTTAAACTATTTACTTAATAATGCTATACATATATTTAAAAATGCCTTTACACTCATACAAAACATATCAATATCCGATTCCTGGGCAACCAGAGCATTGAGCAGGCTCAAAGCTTGGTAGGTGGGCGCAGAGCAGGCAGCCCGCGTGCGCACAGAGGGCAGCTCGAATAACCGTCGCCGGTGCGCCCGCACGAGACGTTCGGGAATATACAGTGGACAGCGATACAGAGCGGAAGAGTTGTCAATTTTCCCGTTAATTAGAAGGAAATAGTGCAACATAATTGAACACTTTCGCCTTAGTTCCAAGGTGTTAATACCAACCATGCCTCCTACAAAAAGGGATGGATATAGAAAAGGATAATATCCGTACATCCTTTTATAAAGATAACGGGCAAACTTTTTTTGGACCTTCTCTATCATGAGTTTGTAGGTACTCTCATGAGGATCCCATATGATATCATTATATTCTAATAGGCTCCGCACATAAGAATTGTACAAACTAATGATAGTATTCCTATCTTGAAACCTAGAAGTTGTCTTACTAAATCGAAAAAGTAATTATTTAAGTATCCTCCGAATGGAAATTGAACCCCTAACAAATTGTGTTTACAGTCAGACGCTAGTCCACTGAGTCATGATGGCCCCTCTATATTATTTCCGGTGTATTTTGGTGATTTTCTACTAAAGGAACGTCGTTTTCAACACATGTTTTTATTAAACATTACCTTTATTGTACACATAAAAAACATATTTTTTAAATGCTATTATTGCATAACTTAATGTTGTTTGTTTGAGGCCTTGAGACTAATTCAACATCACGTTTTATTGTTTATAGTGGAAATATCGCATTACGTATATTAAAAACTCTATGAAAATAAAATTGAGGTTATGGCTTCCTACTTAATATATGTATGTTTCTTAGTACGTATGGAAAGTAAGGGTTCAAATGCTATGGACGTTAAATCAGCTGTTTCAAAATAAACAGTGACAACAGTAATGAAAGTTAGTGAGATCATTTTATTAGATAGCTTCATAAAGTATAAGAACCATCTCGATCCCGTTAGCTTTCAAACAAAAGAAACAATATCATAATCGGTTAAATCGTTTAGGAGAATGCAACAAATACTAACAAACTTACCTTCTCTTTTTGCGTCGAGGATTAAAATTTATTTATAGGTAGCTTAAAAATATTATCAATAACTAAAATCTTAAATAAAATAAAATTAAAATTTCCCCCATGCAATTAACAATATTTACTCACAAAAAGTATTGTATTATATATTTTATTTTCTGTTTTACATCATGTAATTTGTTTTTGTGATAAGTTGTGATAAGATATCGTGTAAACATTTGTATTATAACTTATATTAATATTAATAAAGAAATTTTGAAAATGAAATGAAAATAAAATGAGCTAAAATATTATCAAAGTTTTTAATTATTAAAATGGATTTTAGTAAAAATATCATTATTAAAAAATATTTATCGCTTCGTATATTTTTTACTCATATATTTATTTCAGTTACTTAACTTTTACACAACAATAGTAACAGATAATCAGTATTGTACAATCATACATAAAACCCAATTCCAAGCCATAGTAATTAGGTGGTAGGTACTTAAGAAACATGACATCAGCATCTGCTAATCAGGCTTACATTGTCGTGAACTCCTCCGGGACCTGTCGTCTGCAAGATTCAGAGCTCATTGAAGCTCGGTAACTAGATTGACCATATGATGAATAATTTATATTCATCATTTGCTTTAGTTAAGTTGATAATTTTGTATTAAATGAAATTATTTAATCGCGTATATTTTAGTATTCGTAAATATATTTTTAGAAACCCGACGTTTCCGGGAATACTTTACAGTAGTTCGTGGTCACAGGTAGACTGATATGGCATTCGTGTGATATAAATAAATAAAATCAAAATCAAAAACATTCTGTATTCAAGTAGGCTGTTATAAGCACTTTCTTGAATCGTCAATTTACAAAGGTGTCAGTCAGGCTGTCCTAACGGAAGGTACCAACGGCTCGGAAGGCAGTTCTGCTGAGAAGAGCTGGCAAGAAACTCAACAGTTGCTCTTTGAAATAAAATTTTTATAAATAAATATATAACTATGATGAGCCTCCCGAGAAAGTCACGCATTTAATTCCACACATTGATATATCATTATAGTATTCTTGGACAGAATAATATACTTTTTCCACAATAATACGTTTTTAATCTTAACTTTAAATTGTTGAAGTGGCAGGTCTGTAATTATTTCTGGAATTTTATTATACATGCGTATACCTTGTATTACCATTAATAAATATATGATATAAATAATAGATACAATTATTATATCGATCAACTACCACACGGCCAACGATTCCTTAGTTGTCTCGTAATAATCTTGTTTGATATATCTATAAGTCCGTGGCTAAGAAATAATGAGCATAAAACCCTTTTTTTTAACAATGCATAGTAGAAGACTCGTCGACGAGTAGAATTATCTTAGTATTGTATATGTTACCTTACACACATATATGTTAAATCATTTTATTACAAAAACGCCAATACATTTTTTAAATTATTTTATTTAAAATATTGTATTGGCTTTCTACTTTTTTCCACGTACTTTTTAATTTTACCATATACTCTTTCATTCGCATTAATGTTGTAAGATTCGAGCCAAAGTTTTCCTTAATAAATTAGCATAATAATTCCGTTATTAGGGTGGTTGAAAAAAAGAAAATAGTGATATATTACAAAATTCTTCATTTCCGTCCGTTGCGTCTGTTACGTTGGTGGCGAAAACAAAAGCCACACTTTTTCCTATCAGGCCATAAAAACAACTTTATTTTACATGAAAACTTTGCTTTCAATGAAATTTGTCAATCGCTCGTCGCTTGGACTTTTCTGGCTATAGCAGAACTGCCTTTCAAGCTGATGGTAGCTTTTTGTTCATTCAAAAGTGCTTGCAAAAGTCTATTTCTTTAAGAGTTCTACAAAAATTTAATTCTCTTTCAATTTAGTGTAATATGAATTTATATACATCGAATCTGTGCCAAGAATGTGTGGTTCATATTAGATTTTAACCTTATCATAAATTTAAGTACTAGCATTTGCTGTGATCATAAAATAAAGAAAATAATTCAATACTATTATTACAACATTATTATTGTAACATGGAAAGTCTAATCGCAATTTTTTAAATTATAATATGTATCATATTTTACAAAGAATGTCTCTACATAAAAAAATGCCTCTTTACACTATATAAATCAAAACACACTATGAATTCATCTATACATAAAAATAAAATTGAAATGTCTTTTTGTAATATTAAAATAACCGATTTTTACTACTTGCGTATGAATATACACCAAAATAATTTTATTTACATTTTTTGTCTGTCTGTCTGTTTGTTCCGGCTTATCTCTGAAATGGCTGGATTTGGCTGGCTTTTGATGTGACTTATACTGACAGGTAGATAAGGAGAAACTTAAGTTATTTTTATTTTAGAAACAAATATTGTGTAATTCCATGCGAACGAAATCGCGTGCAAAGCTATTATAAAATTATAACAACAATTTATATATAACATTGAATGTAAACAATAATTACGTAGCAACAAACTTCAAAGCGTTTACAATGCATTTAGAATTAACTCCGCGGAAATGACGTCCACAATTGATACAAGGAAAAATATGACGAGTCGTGTCACTCTTTTGATTTCTGTTTATTGAAGGTTGATAATTATAGTTATCGCAGATGGCGGGATTATTTAGAGATTGTGAGTGATGTACTTGTTAATAGAACATTCCAAATGAATCAGGTACATGCGTTGTTTTAGTACGCTGAGCTAATATTATATCGTTAATGTATTGTATTTTAAAATTATTTTTAACTGATTCTAAAAAAAGGGAAGGAAGTTGTTAGTTCGATAATATAAAATAATATTTATTATTTTAATTTTCCTCGCTTTGGTAACAAGGCAAAGCGCGGCGTTGAGGTCCGTCACTCAGCACGCAATGTCTCAATTCGGCAGAAAATGGGGAACGAAAATGTTATAAGAGAACGGAGTGTCTGATATTATTCAATTTTTTCATTTCCTGGTGTGGGAATCGAACCCACAACCTGTCGCGTTTACAGTCGCATTCTTGTGTCTCTGTGCCACGACAAGCAACAAGTTATTTTGTCTACGTAATTCGATATATCAACATTTACCTTGATTAATCGTAACATTACGAACTTTAGAATACAAATTTACTGTTTAATCATGTTTAAGTCATATAAAATATAAGGCAAGATTATCTTTTAAAGTGGAATAAAAATCTTTATCTTGAATATGTTAGTAAAATTGTCAAAACTGTTTTTGTTTGATAACATACGTTCGTAAGATTTAAGTTTTAATAGAATGAATAATTTTCCTAATATAATAAATACAAAAATTTACGAGAATGGATGTTTGTAAGACTCTCACGCAAAATGTAATGAATGGATGACACACAACATATGAGTATAACATATAAGCATAATTTTATAATATATTAACTATGCTGAATAATTATAAAGCTTGCCACATATCTAAAAGTTATTAAAGCACACATTTCAAATCCAAAAAGGCATTTCTCATTAGGTTATTTTTTTATAAGTCTTTCTGCAAAACCTTATTTGTAACATTATCACTATAGAATTAGAATATTCATTTTATATGACAATGTTAATGCGATTTCAATCCGGTTCGCCGCCACTGTTTGTTGTTTATTCAACTAATAATGTTGTTAACATGTTAAATACCTTTGTATAATATAAAATTATTTAGAAGAAACAAATCTTTTTAGATATCGCTCCGATCTCCATGTATTTTAATATTGTAGCAATATCAATTTCTAAAAGATAATGTTGAGTTTGTGAGTTCGAATACTCCTTGATAAAAAATAAAAGATTTTCTCTGATATAATTGAGATTGAGAATTTTAAATAACTATCTTCAAGTAAAATGCACAAAAAACTACGAATAACTCAAAAACTATTCAGATCTCTACTTAATTAAATAGGATATGAGGAGAACTAGCTATGATATGTAACAAAGAATTATCAACATTGGTTCAGTAAAAAGTTATGCGGTAAAACATATTAAAAAAATACAGTGAATAGAGAACCTCCTCTTTGTATTTTTGAAATCGGCTAAGAAGTAAAAAGACAATTATCTATCTACATCTGTACGTGATTATCGAATGGTTCTGACTTTTCTCGGTGCGGTATGTCGAACATTTCGGTCAAGTTTTTTTTCATTGATTTTTGAAGATTTTTCAAACTATTTGTTCTCTATTACTAATATTATTATTATTTATTCTTTACTACCTCACATCTTCCAAACCCCTAGACCGATTTATAAAATTATGGTGACGTTAGATAGGTATTGATACTTCAAGTGTTCTTAGATATGTGAATATGGCCCCGCGAAGCAATTACGTCATAAATAAAAACAAAAACCGAAAAATCGTTGATGGTACCCATCAAATCGTGTGGGGTACCAAGTGAAAGGACTTAATTAGCACATTTCAAGTATATAACAGATAACATATGTATAAAATATAACTAAAACTTTTCTAGAATTTCTATAATAAAAAAAATTGAAAACGAATTGAAAATTGAACGTACGTGGGATTCGAACCGAGAGAGATAATCTCTGGTTACCAGAAATTTGTAAAAACCTCAATACAAAAACACTACAGAAAGCTAACAACAAAAATATGTATGAGTTATAATTAGCGGAGAGAGCGCTAGGACGATTTTCAAGAGACGCAGGTTCGAGTCTCGCTACATACAATTTTTTATACGTTCTCTAAAAATGTTTTTTCTATTCCTAACTATGTGTTTAACAATTAAAATATTAAGACATATCTATAATAAATCGTACTTTTTTATACATACCTAGTACCAAAAAAATTACGACGCATTATTATAATTGTAATAATGATTAAATATGAAATAGTTAATAGTTACCAATATCAATATATCTACTAATATATTGATATTTGAGACAAATGTAACTAATGAGCCAATTAAATGCGTTTATTTAACACATTTGTTAACTTTATATATATTTAAAAAAGTATTATGATAAAAAATATAGTGTAACATTAAATAGAAAAATATATTAATATAATCCAAGTTTAGACTATATTGTTTGGTGGTAGGATTGAAAATGAAGTGGTCTAACACTATTTTAACTTCTCTTATAAATTGACTAATTATTTTTGTAATTCGATTTTTTTTAACTTCACGCTGTATTCCGCAAATAGCAGGACAGGCAGAGGGAACCAGAAAACCTAGTGTTAAGACACTCCATTTTCTTTCAACAAATCCGTTCCCCACTTTCCGCGGAATTGCGGCATTGCGTCTTGAATGGCGGAACTCAACGCCGCGCTTTGCCTTGTTCATTCGATAAAATTATGAATTAAGTGAGAATGCGGGCGATGAAAAATAAAATTTTCAAGTATACATATGTCGAAAGATAGATCATGCAGGCAGGCAGGCAGGCAGGCAGAGCCCGTAAGACATATAAATAATGTAATGTATGCTAATAAAGAATAGCTTTACGTTCTATCTCGCACAGCATAGTACACAGGGAGAAACTAATATCAAGTCACTCCGTACTCTGGTTTCCACCCTTCGCAATTTTATACATTGCGTGTTGGGTGACAGAACTCAACGTAGAGTAGTCCCCGAGTGAGAATCGAACTCAGGACCAACGTGTTACAGCCAGACGCTTTTCCACTACGCTACAATGACCTCTAATAAATAACTGTATTCTATTATATTAACTACGAAATCTATATTATATTAAATACGAAATATCGAGAAAATAAGTTTACAGCTTAAAAAAACAAAATAAAACTTATTTTATCGTAAAGAACTATGACTTTCTTTATAAAAAATCGCAGAGTCCTTAACCAAGTAACAAAAAAGTGTAATTTTTTTAACTTCACACTGTATTCCGCATATAGCAGGGTAAGCAGAGGGAACCTGAGAGCCTAGTGTTAAGACACTCCGTTCTCGACTTTCCACCGAATTAAGGCATAGCGTGCTGAGTAGCGGAACTCAACACCGCGCTTTGTCTTGTTACTAAATATAAAAATGAAAATACTAAACTATTTACATTTCTTGGAGTGATTATAAGATTTTTAATGCACTTAAAATATTCGTTTTCGATTTATCATAAAATTTAGATATAGGAATGGAGAACGGAGTGTCATGACACTACGTTCTCCCTAACTACCCTGCTATGTAGGATAAAGTGTGAAGCTTTTTAGAAATTCTCGTACAATATGCTGCATGAACCTATGAATAAAACATGAAATACAATGACATCTGGTTAGAGCTCTGGCGAAACCACGGCTAACTATCAATTGTCATGCCTCTTGTTTGTTTATTGGTTTATTAAGTCCAAGCCAATCAACCGTCTGTCTTGTCAATGCGACATGCACTGACAGATATAAGATATTGATTGGAATACGTAATGCTGTGGCATAATTAATAATACTTATGTGGTTTTTTTTTTGTGATAACAATTGATATTTTAACAAATGCTCTAAAAAGTAATATACATACATATCTCCACGCTGTATCCCGCATATAGCATGGTAGGCAGAGTGAACCTAGTGTTAAGACATTTCGTTCCCCACTTTCCGCCGAATTGAGGCATTGCATGCTAAGTGGCGAAACTCAATGCCGCGCTTTGCCTTGTTACCAAACCCAGGAAATGAAAAATTCCATTTCCTGGAGTGGGTTTTTCGAAACCAAAAGTAATATTATAACGAATATCTTAAAAAGTACACATTAAATCTTGATTAAATTTAAATAGAACCATATCTGAATCTACAATATAAAAAGGAATCATCAAAATCAGTTCACCAAATAAGAAGTTATATAATCGTTAACACACATAAAAATGCAGTCGAACTAGGAACCTCCTCCAACATTATTACGAATATCTCAAAAACTACTCATCAGATCTTTATAAAATTTAAATGGCTGGTCCCTTTCACATTAGATGCATCAGCTTTTATATAACAGGAGAAACATCAAAATCGGTTCACCTAGTAAGAAGTTTTCCAGTAACACACATAAAAAGTACAGTCGAATTGAAAACCCTACTTTTCTAAAGTCAGCTTAAAATCACACAAAAAATAATATAATTTAAAACTTGCGATAAAAAAATGTATATTTTGATTCCTTGTTAGACTTTCCTAAATAAAGTTGTAGAATGTTTTACGTCAATTAATAAAAGTGAGAGATTTTTATTACAAATACTTTACACCACAGATAACGTATTGTAATTATTATCATAATTGGCGCCAAAATCGGCGAGCTTAATTAATTATTCATGGGAACTAATTCATACAGCCAGTGTCATGCGAAAAATATG